>PISX010022577.1:0-10260 GCA_004024625.1 Mellivora capensis
GAATTTTTAAAACATCCAGCCATTTAAAGCATTCATTTAGCTAATAAGATTTTGATGTGACATTATGCTCACCAAACTGAAATTTTTATTCACAAAGCAAAAATAAATTAATATCTTTAAAGCTACTTAGGAGTTATTCTGTAAAATTTTGGATTCAGGAAATCTCTGGAGCAGCCTCAAAAAACAGGGGTGTGATATTAAAATTTTCATCCTACAAATATGAGAGGAAAAAATGTTCATGAGTTAGCTAATGAGTTAGATCAAGTGAAACAGAAATCCTAGTAGCTAGGTAAATGATGTACATCCAGTTTCTTTATCTGATGTCATACTCCAATGACACCGTGATGTTGGGAGCCTCAGGGGACACGAGGCTTCGGAAAGCATGTGTTTATCCTTTCCCACATGAGTCAGTGCCATACCCTGGCTGAGTGGCCAGCAGACCCCCTTCCTTTCCCTTCCGAGCCTTCATTCCCTGGCCTGCCCATGTGTCTGCATTCCAAAAATGACCACTCCATGGTTGAATTTTGCAAATTGATGGATTTCATTTAAGTGTATTCCATAAGGCTTTTAATTTTCCAAGTTTTTAATTAAGTAAAAATTGAACTATGAATAGCATGCAAATATAGTACCCATAAGCATGAATTTCCTAAATGGCAATAATGAATATTTTATGTGGATTATTTCAGCAATACTTTTAATTAATGAGTTTGGAAATTTCTAAGCTATAACCTGTAGGAGTAAATTTGATCTTTAATTTATCTCTTCAATGGATTATGAGCAGAAGCCATGCATGCTACCTCAAGGCCACACCTTTAAAACCCACTGCAGACCTACCCTGCACTGTCCAGGGAGGGAGAATCAAAATGGTATTGGGTTAAACCACTGAGATTTGGAAGTTGCAACAGCTGTTAGCCTCCACTGATTAACAGCCTGATTTATTTCTAGTAAATGTATCACTAACTCCAGTGAATAAAAAGTTGGAGATTTTAAGCAAAGAAACCCAAACTCACGACTAGTATAGCTCAAGAATATCACTGACACATACTGACTTTTGGGGGTCAATATTGTGATTTAATAAACTATAACAGAATAGTAATCATCATTATTTATTATGAATATAATAGGTGCCACTTAGTCAAGCACTTGACACATATGATCTCAATAAATCTTAACATGAGTTCTAAGCAATATCATCATTCTTCCAACATGAATATTTAATGGATGATCTTGGGAAAATCATTTAATCTTCTGGGGCTCAGGTTTCTAAGAACACTTTGAACAGTAACATTGTTATTTTTTTTTAAAGATTTTATTTATTTATTTGACAGACAGAGATCACAAGTAGGCAGAGAGGCAGGCAGAGAGAGAAGGGGAAGCAGGCTCCCTGCTGAGCAGAGAGCCCGATGCGGGGCTCGATCCCAGGACCCTGGGATCATGACCTGAGCCGAAGGCAGAGGCTTTAACCCACTGAGCCACCCAGGCACCCCACATTTTGTTATTTTAACCCAGAATTAGAATATTTAAAACTACTCAGATATCAACCTCTTTCTAAATCAAGTTTTCTCATATTTATGTGTTTTTTCCTAATATATTTTTCTTACAAATCTGAATTTGGGAAATTGGGATAAAAACAGAGCTGGGGGAAGAGTGCCTGGGTGGCTCAGTCAGTTAATCTTAAGCGTCTGACTCTTGGTTTTAGCCTAGGTCATGATCTCAGATCGTGAGATCGAGCCCTGCATTGGGCTCTGAGCTCAGCAGGGAGTCTGCTTGAGGTTCTCTCTCTCCTGCTCCTTTCCCCCGCCTTTCCCCCCACTCGCACACACACACTCTCTGTCTCTCTAAACTTAATAAATCTTTAAAAAAAAATAAGGAGGTATTTCACTGAAAATTTACCTATTAATTACAGTAAGATTCCCTTCACTTTTTTTTTTTTTTAACTTTCAGGCTTGACTTAGGGTATATGTAACCAATGGGAACTAGAAATGCATACTTATACCTCTCATATTTCATAATTTAATATGGTCTCAAATAGCCTTACTGTAGCTTTGGTTTGTTCTAGCACATAAAGCTTTTTATTTTAAATAACTGGAAGGATGTTAAACTAAAAGCTTAATCAAATTTATCTTTAAATCATGTTTTCTCATTCATAACAAGCATTTACAAACAGTAAACTGCCTTTCATTTCTGTCCTTCAGTATTTGCCCTAATCGCATGTGGTTAAAGTGCCAAGACACAAAAACAAAGCAAATGGAGAAATAAAGAAAGGAATAAAAGGAGGAGGGAAATCTACCTGGAAACTAACTGCTGGGGGTGAGAACACAGGGTACAGACAGATTCTCAGAGGAGTTGATTGTTTTGCATAACAACTCTACAAAAGCATTTCAGACACCATTAGCTTCAGTCCCCTGTCCCAGTGGAACTGTGCCATGTCCCACTGGCAGGACATGAGAAGTCCCTCCCAGTGTTATGATCAGGACTATAAGACGAGGAAACCAGCCAAAGCTAGGCCACATGCGCCTTGGATCAAGTCCAGTGGCAGTAAATCCTTATGATACGGAAAAGATGGGCACTGGTTTAACTCTCTTAATTGGATTAAACCCAAAGGGGAAAAGGTATTTATCTTTCCTGCCTTGCTTGTCTAAGCCCTTCAAGTTCTTCCCTGGCCTCACACAGGCAGCAGCTGTTCACGGCGTGTGCGCATCACTGCCACATTCTTGCTAAGAAATACCTTCTGGGAAACGCTCAGCAGCCTCAGGTTTGCCAACTGCTAAGTGCTCACTAGTCAGCTTTGCATTACCCTCAGCTACAAGGCACAAAGGAGGAATGAGGACTTTGCCCTCACAAGGACTGGAAGGATCAGTTCTTGTACACCTGCCACAAGCTTTGTCATCAGCTATTAGCTAACGACTTCAGGTTTTCATCCTCACGCATTAATTTTTATATTTCTAACACATCTGGCAAGGTATATGTTCACTCTGAGTTATTCCTCAACTTACGCCACCAAACCATGTTCCATCCTGCTAGATGAAGTTATGACACTAATACAGTACTAATACTAATACAATTAAACACTGACGAGGAAAATTACCTCTCTAAACGAATGAAGAGAGTTACCATGTGCAGGGACTGGAAGAGTCCATATTGTCAGAGACCCATCATCATTAAAACCTCCTTTTCTTCCAATGACGCCATCAGGAAGATGTTCGAGCAAGCTATAATGGGGAGGACATATCTTCAACATACATATTTCACAAAGTCATGTACCTAGGAGATAAAGGAGCTCAGTAGTAAGAGAACAAACAATAAAAGTAAAGCAAAGGACTTCAATACACTGCATAAACACAGCTGGAAAAGTTGCAAGTGAGCACATAAAAACATAGTCTTCAGGGAAGTTTAACTGTAAAGCACAATGAGAGAAAGCTTTGTTCCCTCCAGAATGGCTGGATTGAGATGGAAGATACAGACAAGTGTGAGTAGAGACGGGACCAAGAGCTCTAGATATTGCTAGCAGAGGGAGGAAGGCAAACCAGCACACCAGTGTCTTTTTTTTTTATAATTTTTATAATTTTTTTAATTTTTTAAATTTATTTATTTGTCAGAGAGAGAGGGAGAGGAGCACAGGCAGGCAGAGTGGCAGGCAGAGGCAGAGGGAGAAGCAGGCTCCCTGCCTAGCAAGGAGCCGGATGTGGGACTCGATCCCAGGATGCTGGGATCATGACCCGAGCCGAAGGCAGGCGCCTAGCCAACTGAGCCACCCAGGCGTCCCATCACTAGTGTCTTAATTGTAAAGCTGGACACTGTCTGTATTACATAGTAAGGTCACTTTGGGATATTTACGTATGCCAAAACACACGTTCGCGCAAAGACTTCTACACAGATAGTCACAGCAGCCCTGCTTCTCCTGCTCAAAAATTGTCAAGAACACGAGTGTCTTTAACAGAGGCATGGATCAATATAACCTGGGATATTCATACAATGTTATAAAAGCAACAACATGGATAATCTCACGGATGCAAAGCCAAGTGAAGCAATATTTTTTAAAGTGCTCCACAATGGTTCCATTCACATAAAAATCCTAGAACATGTGGGGCCTCTGGGTGGCTCAGTGGGTTAAGCCTCTGCCTTCAGCTCGGGTCGTGATCTCAGGGTCCTGGGTTCGAGCCCCTCATCGGGCTCTCTGCTCAGCAGGGATCCTGCTTCCCCACCCCCCTGCCTGGCTCTCTGCCTACTTGTGAACTCTCTCTCTGTCAAATAAATAAATAAAATCTTAAAAAAAAAACAACACCTAACCATGCAAAATTTTAATGCTAGAAATCAGTGATTTTCTGGGGATGGAAGCCACTGACTTTAGAAGGACAGAGGGGACCTCCCGGGCACAGGGAAACACCCTATGCAACAACTTGTTTGCTAGTAACACAGACACTGACCATTACACTTAAATGTGTGAATCACATTGTATGTAAACAATTCCTCAATTATAAAAAGTAGGATAATGTGTAGAACAGACAACACTCTCCATGATTCCTGGACCTGAGGTCAATTTCGAAGCAGCTGCAGAGCCCTTTAATGATGGATTAAAGCTGGAGACACCATTGTTAGCCATCTTTCAATAACACGTTTTTTTCAGTAAAATAATAAGATCACACATGGCTGAGATATTTACATTAGGGAACTACAGGTTAACTTATAATCAATTAAAGAATCATCATCACAAGGCCATTTCCAAGTCGCACTGCACCAATACCAATGAAATGACCATCAGCTCTGATGAATGGAACCTGCTTAGCTACTTTATAGCTGAAAAGCAAGCTGAGTCTCCAAGTATAAGAGGAAATTTGGTTTTAGATCATGAGAGTATCCTGTAAACTGAAGCTATTGAGCCTGTTGTTAATGTACCACAGACCAGAAATGGCAAGTTGGTGGTACACCTGTTTCATATGGACCATACATTCTTGACCTGCATTTTGCTTGCATTTTACAAATGACTTGCAAAAACTGGTGCAGCCACTCTGGAAAACAGCATGGATGTTCCTCAAAAGTTGAAAATAGAGCTACCCTAAGATCCAGCAATCGCACTACTGGGTATTTAAACTAAAGATACAAATGTAGTGATCCGAAGGGGCACGTGCACCCGAATGTTTATAGCAGCAATGTCCACAATAGCCAAACTATGGAAAGAACCTAGATGTCCATCAACAGATGCATGGATAAAGAAGATGTGGTATATATATACAATGGAATACTATGCAGCCATCAAAAGAAATGAAATCTTGCCATTTGCAACAACGTGGATGGAACTAGAGGGTGTTATGCTTAGCGAAATATGTCAATCGGAGAAGGATAACTATCATATGATCTCCCTGATATGAGGAAGTGGAGATGCAGTGTGGGGGATTTAGGGGGTAGGAAAAGAATAAATTAAACAAGATGGGATCGGGAGGGAGACAAACCATAAGAGACTCTTAATCTCACAAAACAAACTGAGAGTTGTTGGAGAGGAGGGAGGTGGGAGGTATAGGGTGGCTGGGGGATGGACAATGGGGAGGGTATGTGCTATGATGAGTGCTGTGAATTGTGTAAGCCTGACGATTCACAGACCTGTACCCCTGGGGCAAATAATACATTATATGTAATTTAAAAAATGACTTGCAAAGATTTAAAATTGGGGAGAATTCCCCAGGAAGTCTAGGTATTTTTCCTTTACTTAAGTCATCTGACCACTTGGCATTCTGTCATTGTGGTATATTGTGATGTGGTTTCGTCTACACCCCATGGTCCCTGCCACTGTCACTCCTTGAAGTCAACGATCAGTCCTGTGCTTAGTCTTCTTTTCATAGAAAAGAGGAACGTGAAATAGATGTGTCTTCTACCCATACTATGAAACAGTGGAAAATGACATAAGGCGTGGTTTTGAGAAAAGGGAACACACACATTTGTTTCCAGTCCTGCTACAAACTGATCCAGCTGCCTTGTCCGCCTTTACTGTCTGGCTACTTAGAAGCAAATACCCACCAGAAGCAAAAACCTCCTGATATGCAATCAAGTACTGAACTAGATAAGAAGCATTTACCAGTGTACTGTAATCCCTACCCCCACCCCCTCAGGGAGTACCTGGCTGGATCAGTCCATACAGCATCAGTTCTTCATCTCAGGGTCTGAGTTCAAACATCGTGTTGGGCATGGAGGCTCCTTAATAAATAAATAAATGCATAAATAAATAATTTGTCTTATTTCAGAGAAGGGGAATCTCAATGTTAACTAAAAAATTTGGGAAGTTTTTTGAGATTTGTCCTGCAGATTACTTCTAAGTAAACATAACAAATAAATATTGTATGTTTCCAACATGTTTATGTCATAAGTCCTTAATGAAAGTTATCACTCACTATGGAAAAAAAAGAAGGAAATTATGTTACTAATATTAATTGCATTATCATGTTAATATCCAGAGAGAAAAATTCATTTACAAAAGATAAAAGGCACAGACACTAGTAACTCTGGACCCTTATTTAAAATATGATATGTAACTTCATTTGATAATTCCCAATCATGCTACCTGTTGGAGAATAAGAATGGCTCTTTTGTCACCTCAAAACATGATAATTGAAACTAAAAACCTGCCACCATGTCATAAATAATATATTGGTAAAGATGTAAATAAAGGGGTACCTGGGTGGCTCAGTCAGTTACGCATCTGCCATCAGCTCAGGTCATGGTCCCAGAGTTCTGGGATCGAGTCCTGCATTGGGCTCCCTGATCAGTGGGAGGCCTGGTTCTCCCTCTCCCACTCCTCCTGCTTCTGTTCCCTCTCTCACTGTGTCTCTCTCTGTCAAATAAATAAATAAAATCATTTAAAAAAAAGATGTAAAGTTTCTATGACACACACAAAAATGTTTCTATGAGACAGTACTATCAAAAGTCAACCTTTATACATATATATGCAAATTATTCTAAGGCCATCTGGATGGCTCAGTTGGTTGAGCATCTGCTTTCAGCCCAGGTCATGATCTCAAGGTCCTGGGATCGAGTCTTGCATCAGGCTCCCTGCTCAGCGAAGAGTCTGCTTCTCTCTCTCTCCCTGTGCCCTGCTCATGCTCTCTCTCAAATAAATAAGTGAATCTTTAAAAAATTATTTCAGCATGCTTCTATAACCAAAGGAGAAATTTTAAGCCAAAATAAATTATGATAGTGGAAAAATCCCTTAACAGACCCTATCTTCATACTCCATATTATATTATCTATTAGACTTTATACAAAGTCAACAAAACTCAGTGATATCAAGAAACAGATTCTTCATATCCTAACTGTAAAACAATGAATTACAAGGTTTAAAGAGATTTTCTTCTTCCTGGCAAGAAAAACTAGAAATATTTTATATGAAGCTATATGTTAAGTATGATTTACTTTTTTTAGCTTTGTTGGGTTCCAGCAAGAGAATATATGTCTGTGTGTATGTGCATGCATGTGCATGTATTTTTCCCCCTAAAGACTATCAATTCTCAAATTCTAAGTTTGTATACTGTAGAAACCCTTTTAAATGAACTGTAACAACAATAACTGTTTTTCTCTAGGTCACCTACATGGCAAATGGTGTGTGGATCCATATGTGATAAGACACACACAACTCCTGGGACATCTGTCTGGGTGGCTCAGTTGGTTAAGTTGCTGCCTTCGGCTCAGGTCATGATCCCAGGGTCCTGGGATGGAATTCCCCATAAGGCTCCTTGCTCCACGGGGAGCCTGCTTCTCTCTCTGCCTCTGCCTTCCACTCTGCCTACTTGAGCTCTCTCTCTCTCTCTCTCTGATAAATAAATAAATAAATAAATAAAACACAACTCCTCTCTGTTTGGGCCATAGAAATTCAAGTGCTAAGTCAGATTATCCTTGGCCTGCCAAAAGAACAAAATAAATAAAGCTTGTTATCTGAGAGATTAAAAAAAAAGATATGGAATAAATATAGACTAAGGTAGCAAGATGCTGCTGTAGTTCCAGGGAAAAATGGTTTTTGGGAAAAGATCAGGGGTCTAACAGGTCCAACAGTTCCATTAGATCTCAACATTTGCAACTCTAGAGCTGAGATATATTATGATTACATTTATATTTTTATTATGTAATGTGTTTATAATAGATGTTATATATCATATATATATATATATATATATATATATATATATATATATCTACTATACATGTAGGCAGAGATCAAGACTAGAAAAATACACACAAAATTTAACAGTGCTTTATCCTAAGGAGAGAAATTTAGGAAAATGAAGGATTTTTTTTTAACTCTTTACCGTAAAATTTCTAGGTTGTTTGCTTTATTATAAAATGAAATTACTGAGACAATTAAAAAACAAGATTTTTGAAAACCTGTACTTTTAAAAGTATGGAGGAAAGATATACATCAAAACAGAAAAAGTCTTTGGGTGGTGTAATTACAGGGAATTCCTAAAAATCTTTCATACATTTTGTTCTTTAGTAACCACCTATTACTTTTAAAAGTGGAAAATAATCAATATGTATGTCTCATTTATTTTTTGTGCTTTATTTTCTTTTGTTTACTAAGTTTCACTTTAATTCCAGTATAGTTAGCATACAGGATTGAGTTAGTTTCTGGAGTACAATACCATGTGTGTTTTCAAGGTGCAACCTGATGCCGTGCTCTGGTGTCCATACAGTGTTTGTGGTTGATGCTTCTCTCATGTCTCCCCTCTCCTGGGCTAGGATGAGGCTAGGATGCTCCTAGACACACCCCAGGATGTAGTGACCTGCCCCCCTTCCTGTTCTCCTCAGAGGGGGATCTGAATTCCTGCCTCTGCCTTCCTTACTGAAGACACAACTCACCCACTGCTTTGTATCATAATAAGCTCCCCAGCTTACTGATTCTGGCTTCAAATTTAGTTTTTCACATTTCAGCTACAACACAAAGTAGTTTAAAAGAATAAAGAAATATCTTCACACGCATGTTCTGATAATTTTGCAATTGTTTGCTTGCACAGTATTCCCAGAGTGGGGGCACCTGTCAGTCACCCAGTAAACATCCCCGATGTCCTGAGCACTTGGGTTTCTCAGTCTCTGTTTGTGAAACTGGAGGAGTTACTGGGATTATCATTCCCAGCACAGATCTGTTAGAAAATGAGTGTGGCTTTTCAGAACCACAAGTGGGTATTCTCAAGGAGAAAAGATTCACAAGATGAAAACAGGATAAAAAAACATATGCTATTTTGTGTGTGTTGAGTTTGAGAAGTTCTTTATAGATCCTGGATATCAACCTTTTGTCTGTACTGTCATTTGCAAATATCTTCTCCCATTCCGTGGGTTGCCTCTTTGTTTTGTTGACTGTTTCCATTGCTGTGCAGAAGCTTTTGATCTTGATGAAGTCCCAAAAGTTCATTTTTGCTTTTGTTTCCTTTGCCTTTGGAGATATATCTTGAAAGAAGTTGCTGTGGCTGATATCAAAGAGGTTACTGCCTATGATCTCCTCTAAGATTCTGATGGATTCCTGTCTCACGTTGAGGTCTTTTATCCATTTCGAGTTTATCTTTGTGTACAGTGTGAGAGAATGGTCGAGTTTCATTCTTCTACATACAGCTGTCCAATTTTCCCAGCACCATTTATTGAAGAGACTTTTTTCCACTGTATATTTTTTCCTGCTTTGTTGAAGATTAGTTGACCATAGAGTTGAGGGTCCATATCTGGGCTCTCTACTCTGTTCCATTGGTCTATGTGTCTGTTTTTATGCCAGTACCATGCTGTCTTGGTGATCACAGCTTTGTAGTAAAGCTTGAAATCAGGTAACGTGATGCTGCCAGTTTTATTTTTGTTTTTCAACATTTCCTTAGCAATTCGGGATCTCTTCTGATTCCATACAAATTTTAGGATTGTTTGCTCCAGCTCTTTGAAAAATACCGGTGGAATTTTGATCGGAATGGCATGATAATCATATCAAAAAATGGGCAGAAGATATGAACAGACACTTCTCCAATGAAGACATACAAATGGCTATGAGACACATGAAAAAATGTTCATCATCCCTAGCCATCAGGGAGATTCAAATTAAAACCACATTGAGATACCACCTCACACCAGTTAGAATGGCCAAAATTAGCAAGACAGGAAACAATGTGTGTTGGAGAGGATGTGGAGAAAGGGGAACCCTCTTACACTGTTGGTGGGAATGCAAGCTGGTGCAGCCACTCTGGAGAACAGTGTGGAAATTCCTCAAGAAATTAAAAATAGTGCTTCCCTATGACCCTGCAATTG
>PISX010022577.1:10360-31559 GCA_004024625.1 Mellivora capensis
CCAAACTGTGGAAAGAACCAAGATGCCCTTCAATGGACGAATGGATAAGGAAGATGTAGTCCATATACACTATGGAGTGTTATGCCTCCATCAGAAAGGATGAATACCCGACTTTTGTAGCAACATGGATGGGACTGGAAGAGATTATGCTGAGTGAAATAAGTCAAGCAGAGAGAGCCAATTATATGGTTTCACTTATTTGTGGAGCATAACAAATAACACGGAGGACATGGGGAGATGGAGAGGAGAAGGGATTTGAGGGAAATTGGAGGGGGAGATGAACCATGAGAGACTATGGACTCTGAAGAACAACCTGAGGGTTTTGAAGGGGCGGGGGGTGGGAGCTTGGGGGAGCCAGGTGGAGGGTATTATGGAGGGCATGCATTGCATGGAGTACTGGATGTGGTGCAAAACTATGAATTCTGTTATGCTGAAAAGAAATTTTAAAAAAATATGCTAAACTATGGAAAGAACCTAGATGTCCATCAACAGATGCATGGATAAAGAAGATGTGGTATATATGTACAATGGAATACTATGCATCTATCAAAAAATGAAATCTTGCCATTTGCAACAATGTATATGGAACTAGAGGGTATTATGCTGAGGGAAATAAGTCAATCAGAGAAAGACAAGTATCATATGATCTCTCTGATATGAGGAATTTAAGAGGCAAGTTGGGGGACTATGGGGGGAAGGGAGAGAAAAATGAAACAAGAGGGGATTGGGAGGGAGACAAACCATAAGAGACTCTTAATCTCAAAACAAACTGAGGGTTGCTGGGGGGTGGGGGGTGGGGCTAGGGTGGTCAGGTTATGGACATTAGGGAGGGTATGAACTATGGTGAGTGCTGTGAAATGTGTAAGCCTGATGTTTCACAGACCTGTACCACTGGGACAAATAATATATTATATGTTTTTTTAAAAAAGTGCTAGTACAAAACAAAAACAATAACAAAATGTATGCTAAGGCATTAAGCAAGTTTCATGACCAGCCCCAGAGAAAACATTTCCTATTTAAATACTAAATGTGACATGAAATAAGAAAAGATATTAAGACACATGAGTGAAAGTCAGGAAATACATCCAAGGAACATACATAAATTTCCGTATTTCGAAAACTTTTGTAACTTAGTTTTATTTACATATCTTTCTGTTTTGTGTAATATCTCTCTGTATTTTATGTCATTCATAGATCTGAAAGAATATAGGAGAGACTTTTTAATCGGTTTGACTTTATGGAGAATAATACAGCTGCTCTAATGAGTGTGACGCTGAATGTTTTTACTGACATGATACAGAGTTCCTTTGTCTTACACAATTTTAAATCATTTATTTTGGAAAGACCCAATTCATGTTTCCAAAAACATGTGTCTCCTACTTATGTGTTTTTACTAATATGTTATCAATGAGTATAATGAAAAAAATATTTTTCTGTTCAGTAAAAAGTAAGTTTCTTCCTCCAAAATGTCCTCATATATAAGTAACATTATTTAGAAGTTTTCAAATCAACAGAGGTCTGTCAGAAAAGAAAAATATGTAAAAGGAATGAGAAGTTAATGTTGGGTGTTAGAGGAAAAATACCCTCAGTCATTAAGAAGAGTTTGCCTTTCTGACCAGCAGCATGGCAATGTTTGTTAAACCTCCAATATATGCAGTGTTAATCATTTCTGACTCATCACTTCCATTTCTAGAAAAATTATCCTAAGGAAATAATTAAGATATGCACAAGGGTTTGCTATTAGGAAGTCCAGTAAAAAAAATCCAACAGAATTTGGATTTTGAATAAATATTGCATAAACTCTGCTAAAAGGCGGCACCTGGGTGCCTCAGTGGGTTAAACCTCTGCCTTCAGCTCAGGTCATGATCTCAGGGTCCTGGGATCCAGCCCCACATCGGGCTCTCTGCTCAGCGGGGAGCCTGCTTCCCCCTCTCTCTCTACTTGTGATCTCTCTCTGTCAAATAAATAAATAAAATCTTAAAAAAAAAAACAACTCTGCTAGCAGAGAGTCAATTATCATATGGTTTCACTTATTTGTGGAGCATAACAAATAACATGGAGGACATGGGGAGATGGAGAGGAGAAGGGAGTTGAGGGAAATTAGAAGGGGAGGTGAACCACGAGAGACTATGGACTCTGAAAAACAATCTGAGGGTTTTGAAGTGGTGGGGGATGGGAGGTTAGGGGAGCCTGGTGGTGGGTTTTAGGGAGAGCACGTATTGCATGGAGCACTGGGTGTGGTGCAAAACTATGAATACTGTTATGCTGAAAAGAAATAAAAATAAATTAATTAATTAAAAAAAACTCTGCTAAAAGTATGCAACAACATAATATGCCATCATTTCAAACAATGTCAGGGAACATGCAGTGAGACTGAAATGCAGTCATGAAATATTAACTAAAAACATTACAAAATGCACGTACAATATGATTTTATTTACAATATATCTGCACAGAAAGGTTATGTACAAAAATGTTAGCAGTAATTATCTCTGGGTCATGGTTTGTCACCACCACCACTACCACATCACCATCATCATGTTCACTATCATCATCGTCATCATCACCATCTTCACCATCATCATCATCACTACACCATCGTCATCATCACCATCTTCACCACCATCATCATCACCACCACCACCATCATCACCATCATCATCATCATCACCATCACCATCTTCACTATCATCATCATCATCACCATCTTCACCACCATTATCACCACCACCACCATCATCATCATCATCACTATCATCATCTTTACAATCATCATTATCATCATCATGCTATCCAGTCTTTCCTGAAAGAGCACATATTTACATCTCCAGGATTGAACTCTCTCCCCTGAACTCCAGACCCTACATTCATATGTTCGTATTCATAGTTGACCTCTTGGCCTAGAAATCTGTTATTCTTTTATTCATTCAATCACTCATGTGTTCACTCATTCATTCAACAAATACAAAGAAAAAGCCTATGTTATGTGTCAGACACATTCAAGAAGTTAAATTGAAATTAAACAATGAATTAGACAAAAACTTTTGCCCTGAGGGAACATATCTCCTCCTTGGGGATCTGTCCTCACTGAGATGTGTCAATCTTGCCCCCCAACCCGCCAATTTTGCCTTCCCACAGACTTCTCCATCTCAGCTAAGGACAAACTTATTTACTGAGTGACTCATCTTAACATTAGATAAATTAAACACAAATTCTAACATCCTCTCCTTGGTCTAAAAGATCCTAAGTCAGTTATCGCCTGAATTCCAATATCATATCTCTCATATTACTCTCACCTTTGTTTTCTATACTTCACACACATTCAACTTTGCTTTCCTTTCAATAAAAAAATGAACTTTGTAGTCAAAGATGTTTTTATGAATGAAATAAGAAGCTGAAGATTGACATAAAAGACATGGCCTTGATGGGATCAGGAACAGGGTCCTAGAGCAGTAAAGTCAAATGGGAAAATATGGGCAGTTGGAGCCTGGCAATTGCTTCTGGCAAATATCCTACCATTTTACCTTTCTCAATATCCACTGGCTTACCCCCACTATCTACCATAAGAGGATCAGTGGTAACTTCATAATGTATGTTCTTCCTGTTTTTGTTGCTCACCAGAGAAAGCCCAAGACCCTCAAACCATTGAAACCAACATGGTTATGCCCATCCCTCTGATAACCTAAGCTCTGCCCCTCTTCAAAATACCATTTAGAACACAAAGTCAGGCAACAACCTCTTTAAACATCCTTTCTTTTTCCAACAAGACCTGGTTTCAGTCCTCTCAGAACACATACAATTTTCTCTTCATTGCTATGTCCAGACCATTCTCCCCCTCCTACAATCCCAACCTTTTGAGCCTCATGCCATCAGAATATGCCATCACTGTCCCTGCTAGACCAAAGTCCCTGACTTGCCCCCTCTCACTCTCATTCCTGCTTCACAGTTACTTTCTGCAACATTGCTTTTGAAGAAATTCCTTGACATTTATAAGACCAGAGAAATGATTTTTCCAAAACCCTGGCCTTTAAGTTCCTTAAACTCTCTTCCAGTAATCTGATCCTTCCTGCTATCTCGCGTACTTGTTATGATAGTCCTACACTAAACCAGTACATTCCAACTACTTTCTGCTCACAGATGAAAGAAGGTGATTTTGCTGTATATCTGAGCAAGAGGAGAAGATGCCTGTGGGCCTTGATACTCTGGCCACTCCAGATTTATCTGGCTCTTTACATTCCCAGCTTCCTGGATTAATCACTAGAGCAAAATTATTGCCATAAACATCCAACTGTCTGACCATACCCCCACAATCATTCCAGACCATGTGTCTAGCCCTCAATTCCAGTACCTCATCAACCCTGTCAAGATCAGCTCTACAGAGTCCTCCCATGTTCCTGCCCTTTCACTTTCTCATGTTTTACCTTCCTTGTACCCAACAGAAAGTCTGTGGTCCACCACTACAACCACATCTCTGTATAATCTCACATATGCTCTTTCTCTCTCACCTCTCACTTTGGATAAATTCAGGTCCATACCTCCTTCATGTCCACTGCTGAACCTGTCTAGAGAAAGACATAGCTGACTCTTCTCATTGTAAATATGTGACCACTGATTGTAATAGGATTCCTAATGCTGCTCAGCAATGTCTATGTCCCAAGCTGTTCACACTTGTACTCTCCTACAGCATTAATTCTCCTTCCCCTCACCCAGACTCACAACCTCCCCTGCAGACCCTCAGCCTCATCTGATGACTATTTCCAAGTTCACTGAGAACACAGAAGGAGTTGGAAGATAAGCTCTGTTTATAAACCTTACACATTTTGATATGTTACTTATTATATATACAGGTTCATGAATCTTTTATTCATACTTTAATTAATTCACTTATTTACTCATTCACTCAACAAGTACTTATTGAATGCAAAGTAAATGTCTTTATTTGGGACTCTGAGGAGGAGCCAGGAAATGAAAAGAGATGAGAGCTCTTTTGAAATCCCTGTTCTTTTTTTTTTTTTTTTTTTCTAATGGGATTTATGTTCTGGTGGAGAATAACAGGTAGTTAAATACATACATACATACAATGAAAAGTCTATGAGACGGTGCTATGAATTAAAGAGAAAAGTAAAGCAGGAAAGGCAGTGCAAGAGGAGGAAGGCTGTTATCAAATCAGCTGATAGGAAAAAGCACAGCTAGAAAGTGTCATCTGATCGCTATTGGAAGGGAGTGAGAAACCATGAGTGAAGCCACGTGTGGAAAGCATTTCACATGGAGAGCACATATATTTGAAACCTCTTCAACTAATAGGATAATTACATATTAATTAAATATTATAATTTATATTTATTACCATAACAAACATTGCTGGTCTAATAATGCCTAACATAGAAAAATGATCATTAGAAATATATTTTAGTTAATGAAGTAATAAAAAATTTTCTGATGTTACTGAGTTTTTGCTTTCATCTTGTCTTTACTTCATTTGATGAACTGCTTAATTTATTTTATTCTCACCCTCAATAAATTTAGAAGAACCCAGTTCTTTTTATTTTTCCAAGTGATTGTTAGTTTAACTAAAATTAACTTTCTAAAAATGGTATTTCTCGGGGCACCTCGGTGGCTCAGTGGGTTAAAGCCTCTGACTTTGGCTTAGGTCATGATCCCAGAGTCCTGGAATCGAGCCCCGCATCGTCCCCGCGTCGTCGGGCTCTCTGCTCAGCAGGGAGCCTGCTTCCCTTCCTCTCTCTCTGCCTGCTTCTCTGACTAATTGTGATCTCTGCCTGTCAAATAAAATCTTTAAAAAAAAATGGTATTTCTCAATGTATCTACTTTAAAACAAAAACACAACCTTTTGTTCTTCCTTATAAAAGATGAAGGAAGAAATGTGACATATTACTGCTCTCCCCCCACTCACTTCCTCTTCCCATTTTGCTTGGGATTTTGGTCTAATCTAGTCTATAATAAGAAATTATTATTTCTTCCTAACATGTAACTTTTCCTGTGAATTTTAACTGTTATTTTCTTTCTCACATATAGTTAAAAGTTATTTAGGTCTTATCCTATTTTTAAGTATTTGCTACTCATCATAAATTCATATAATGGATTTTTCCATTATGATTTTTTAAATTTGGATAAATTTTTATAAATTCAGCCAAGTGGGCTATTAATAACCTTTTACAGGAGGGAACATTGGCTTTATTTTCTTCTAATTTCAGGACTCTAATTTTATTTTCTCTAATTTCAGGACGTTTAAAAATACGTCTCTATTCCCTTTATCATGCATGACAAAAAAGTTGGGTGCAAAAATTTTGGCTCTAATATATTTCTCCTCAAAATTCTAGAAATATTGCTCCATTACCTAATAGACTTGAAATTTGCTAAGAAGTTTGAGATCAGCCTAGTACTACTTTTCCATTTTGTATATGGTGGTTTCTTCTTCATGGTGGATTGTACGATTCTTTCTCTATCTTGCAGTATATTCTCAGTGTAGATTACTCTCTTGGATCATGGTGAGATTTTTCTTCAAAAAGGTCATCCTTTGTTCAAGAAAAATTATTCTCTTTTTCTCTATGTCATTTGTTATATTCTCATCAATAGATCAGGTTTTTTCTTTCCATCCTCAGGGTCCACTATTTTCTCTTTAACATTTTTTAATTTTCACTTTTTTTTTAAACCTAGTGGGGTAGGGGTGAAGGAGGGGTTGGGGAAGGGAGAGAAGAATGTGTACACATTTTCCAGCCTGCCCCCAAAATGATCGCCTGACTTTTTCCAGTTCTACTCATTGTTTACAATGGGATTTTTTTTTAAAAGATTTCATTTATTTATAATAGGATTTTAACTTCTTCAGTTAGGTTTTCTTCTTTATTCATCCACAGTTCCTTTCTGTTTTAATTTTATTCTATTATCTGATTATCTTTTCTTAGATCTCTTACATTCCTTGCATTTATTTTTAAGCTTATTTCAAATCCTTTTTCTCTTAAACTTCCTAAAAATGTACAGAGGAGGGAGGGAAGTAGGTCTTCCTGGAAAGAGTGCAGTCTGATCCTAGTTTGAGAGTTACCACCCTCCCTAAGCCAGCACCTTCAGCCAGGCCAATGAAGCACTCTGGTTTTTCAGTTCAAAGCCAAGTGTCTCTTCCTGAGTCTGAGAATAAAAAGTATCAAACTAATCTCATCCAAGCGTGTAGGCAGAAAGGATGACCTTGGAATGGAGGGAGACAACTGGGATATTTCTAGACAGACTGTGAATAATAAATTGTATATAGAATATAATCAAGAGCAAAACTGAGTGCTTCAAACAAAAAATATGATGATCAAGGGGGAAAGTCAATTACGGTTTAAGTGATTAATGACAACATCATCGGGGGTAGGAGATTTGAGAAGGATTACTATATTTTATTAGTAGGATTTAATTGAGAGTTAATCAACTATTCTAGATTAGAGAAGTAGCATGAAGAGACTTGACCTTGGATATCTAAGTATTATGGATAAGACTCCCTCACTGAAGTGAAAAGTACAAGTTGGAAGATAAAATAGGATACACAGGAATGATATTCAAAATATTTAACAACCATCAGAGCAGAAGTACCAAGCATCTAAACCATCAGCTCTGAGGAAACATTAGGAAAAAGGCAAAATTATAAAGAAATGGAAATAATGTATATAATCCAGAAAATAATTCAAGAATTTAATTAGTCTCCAGATTTAAATAGTCAACTACTACTGGAATAATAAAGAAATAAATAAAAATAATAGGGGCACCTCAGTGGCTGAGTCAGTTCAGTGTCTAACTCTTGTTTAAGGCTCAGGTCATGATCTCAGGGCTTTGCACTCAGTGGCGAGTCTGCTTGAGATTCTCTCTCCCCCCCCCTTTATGCTCCTCTGCCCTCTCTCAAATAAACAAATCTTAAGAACAAATAAACAAAAATAAAATAAAAATATTTTCACCAAGAACATTATTATGAATTTTTAGAACCCTAGAGATGAAAGGTAAAAAATTTACAGCTTCCTGACATCATGAATAACATGAGATCAGACCCCTGAGGAGCAAAATTGGAAACCAGAGGCAGAGGGAGAGATGGGGAATCAACATCTTGAAACTCCCCAGGGTTATTTTATACCCAGCCAAACCATCCTCCAAGTAAGAGAGCAGAATAAAGGTATTTCAGAGCTACAGTGACTCAAATAATGTATTTCTTATGTACTCTTCTTGGGAAATGAAGGGCCCAGGAAACAAAATGAAGAAAATCAATAATTCCCAGATTAAGAGTTTCCTATGAGTCCAGATTGGAGTGGGAGGACAAAAAACTCCAAGAAAGTGGTCTCTAGAAAAAATAAAATATGGATCCAAGAGACAACACAGCAGTTTTGATTATCAGGAAGAAATTGACAACCTGAATAGACCAATATCTAGTAAAGAGATTGAAGCAGTGATCAAAAATCTCCCAAAAAACAAGAGCCCAGGACCTGATGGATTCCCTGGGGAATTCTACCAAACTTTCAAAGAAGAAATAACACCTATTTTCCTGAAGCTGTTTCAAAAAATTGAAGCAGAAGGAAAACTTCCAGACTCCTTTTATGAACCCAGCATAACCGTGATTCCCAAACCAGGCAAAGACCACCACCAAAAAGGAGAATTTCAGACCAATATCCCTGATGAATATGGATGCTAAGATTCTCAACAAATCTTAGCTAATAGAATTGCAAGGGTAGTTCAACATTTGCAAATCAATCAACATGATAAAACAAATCAATAAGAGAGGAGAGAAAAACCACATGGTCCTCTCATTTGATGCAGAAAAAGCAATTGAGAAGATACAGCATCCATTCCTGATTAAAACGCTTCAAAGTATAGGGACAGAGGGAACATTCCTGAACTTCATAAAATCTATCTATGAAAAACCCACAGCAAATATTATCCTCAATGGGGAAAAGCTGACAGCCTTCCCGTTGAGATCAGGAACACGACAAGGATGCCCACTCTCACCACTCTTGTTCAACATAGTATTAGAAGTCCTAGCAACAGCAATCAGACAACAAAGGGAAATAAAAGGTATCCAAATTGGCAAGGAAGAAGTCAACTCTCTCTCTTTGCAGATGACATGATACTTTCTATGGAAAACCCAAAAGACTCTACCCCCAAACTACTAGAACTCATACAGCAATTCAGTAATGTGGCAGGATACAAAGTCAATATACAGAAATCAGTTGCTTTCTTATACACTAACAGTGAAAATACAGAAAGGGAAATTAGAGAATCGATTCCATTTACTATAGCACTAAGAACCATAAGATACCTGGGAATAAACCTAACCAAAGAGGTAAAGGACCTGTACTCAAGGAACTACAGAACACTCATGAAAGAAATTGAAGAAGACACAAAAAGATGGAAGACCATTCCATGTTCATTGATTATATTAAAAATTTCCAAAAATATTTTATACATTTATAGGATATAATAGATAGTCATAATCTCAAAAAATAAGTAAATGGACATATCAGGCAATTATCCTCAGGTTGAGCCCCATAACATTGCAATTTCTGTACCAAAAATGGTCAAGAGGCACTTGGGTGGCTCAACTGGTTAAGCGTTTGCCTTTGGATCGGGTCGTGATCTCATGGTCCCAGGATCGAGTCCCATGTTGGGCTGCCTGCTCAGTGGGGAGTCTGCCTCTCTGCCTCATTCTGCCACTCCCTTCTCTTGTGCTCACTCTCTCTCAAATAAATAAATAAAATATTTCTAAAAAGGTCAAATATTGGTAATTTCATATGTTCAACTTAATAACCTCCTGCTGTGCGAGTGGAGAGAAGGAATAGTGGACATACCTAAAATTAATAAATCAAAGGAAAAGAATATATTGAACATTTTAGAAATATGGAGTTAAATATGAAAAGAAATCACAAGAGGAGTTATAATGGTCATCACAGAGGAGCAGGATTAGGGAAAGGGAAGACTCAGATGGTCCAAATTTTTAAAGACTTTTTAGGACTATTTGAATCTTAAAACTATGTTTATGTATATTTTAATTTAAAATCTAATGACATTAAAAATTTGAGAAGTTTATATTTAATAGTTATCTAATAATAATATAAAAAGGGAAACAAAAATGCATAAAAGCAATTTAAATTGTAAACATGCCTACCAAGCTTCTACTGCTCAGCTTTAGTGTACAGGTTGCTAATCCTAGACATTAAATCAGACTTTCCCTGCAGCCTCTGGTTTTCGATGGGGATTATGAGCTGCACACAAATGTGTTAAGTGCCTCCATGTCCTAAAGACAGGCATTAGATCATCTAGATAGAACTTGCTAAGAGGTGACCTAGAAACTTTAAGAAAAAAACAAATTTTAGAAACATTTGATAAAATACCATCAAAGCTTTTTAAATGTCTTAATGCACAAAATGTATAAACCCTTCAAAGACATGCATAACAACACATTTCATGGGAACCCCTTTTAAAGGAGGAATCTGTGACACCATTTTGTACAAAATACACAAATTGCCTACAAAATAATTTCCAGTGAGGCTCCATGCTAATTAGCACCAGTCCAGAAGTCAAATGATTCTTTAAAAAACTACTGAGAAGTAAATTGCATTACTAGGAATTACACAACCACTGTATAGCACAGTGATAATGTCTCATGTATGGGAAATGACAGCACATTTTCCATCCACTATTATGAAAGGTACGGGTGATATAAAATCATTGCATTTTTCTGAGTTAATGTCATATTCTAGAGCTAGCCCAACTCCTACTTTGTCAATTTTTCCCAAATGGAACAAATAAGGCTGTCTCTGGCTAATGCAGATAACAACTTTCATGATAGTCTACATTTGATCATTGATGTTTTATGCTATTCAAAAAAAAAAAAAAAGGTTTGCCTGTCGCTGTTTATTAGGTTTACTAGGTCAATAGGGTTTTTTTTTAAGATTTTACTTATTTATGGGAGCAAGAGTGAGCAAGAGAGCATAAGCAGAGGGAGGAGCAGAGGGGGAAGCAGACTCTCTGCTGAGCAAGGAGCCCAAGGTGGGGCTTGATTGTAGGACCCCAGGATCATGACCTGAGCTGAAGGCAGACACTTAATCAACTGAGCCACCCAGGTACCCATCTCAATTGTTTTCTACAGGAACTGTCTCTGCTCTCAGGCAATGACGTACCTAGCATTGTCTCAGAGTCTCCTCCAAAATGACAGTCTGTACATTATGAAGATAATCATAGAACCTACATCATAAGATCCTGAGAGCTTTATATGAGGCAATGCAAAACCCTTAGCAACACACAGTACACACTTAGTACACAGCAAGTGCTCAAGAAATATTGCAATTATTAGCAGCACTTAAACTGGGGAATAGGGGTTCCTGGGTGGCTCAGTGGGTTAAAGCCTCTGCCTTTGGCTCAGGTCATGGTCTCAGGGTCCTGAGATGGAGCCCAGCATCGGGGTCTCTGCTCAGCGGGGAGCCTATTTCCTCCTCTCTTTCTGCCTGCCTCTCTGCCTACTTGTAATCTCTATCAAGTAAATAAATAAAATCTTTAAGAAAAAAAAACTGGGGAATAGCATGAAAAATCAAGACCCCGGAAAAGGTAGATAAAGCAAAGAACAAGAACTCAAGATGATGGGGCTTGGGTTGATGTGAAGATTTGTCTCTAGGCATTTAAATGGGTAAAGTGAATAAAGAGGAGTTTTCTATTTAAGAATATATTTTTATGTAAGAAGTCGTGATTCAGAGGCATAACCTCTTCATATTGTCTCCAGAACATGGGGTGCTGGAAACACAAGATGCCATCGCAAGGGATGGGAGATCCATCCAGGAGATGGGCTACAAAAGCTAAAGAAGGAGCTTCATTCTGTGTATTCTAGATTATAAGAAAACTGAACAGAGCACGTGAGAGGGCCCATAGTCCCACAAAACCATACACATGTGAATCGCATCAGCAAACCAGCCTCACACTGCAGGGAGTACCATTTACTCACCTTGTGACTCTGTTTTCCTGTCTTGGGGTATGGAATGCCACAAAATACGAGAAACTGCATTTCTTCCTTCTAAAAGGGTAAGCATTATACTCAAAGAGGTTAGTGTAACGAAAACCAGAATAATGAAGATTTGGGATGAGGGGGTTTATTTTAGGAAAAATATATTTGCATTTGTTAAACAAATATTTCTAAGCCTCTGAAATGTGGAGAACACTGTAAGTAAATGCTCACTTGGGGCCATATTACAAGAGACAGCACTCTGCTCCCTGGTTGAGTCCTACCACTGGAAAAAGAGAGCGAGCAAGAGAGAGAGCACAAGCAGGGGGAGAGGCAGAAGGAAAGGGAGAAGCAGACTCTCCGCTGAGCAGGGAACCCAACATGTGACTCTCCACCCAGGCATCCTTAATTAGCAAAGCTTTTTTAAAAAAGAAGAGTATCTTCATGGCACAGGAGTTCATAAATTCTCTTAGGCAGAAAATTTAAAAGATAAATTTCATCAAAATTAAAATACTTTGGCCTTTCAATGCTAACATTAATTAATTAACCTGGTGAATTATAGACTAGAAGGAAGCATTTGCAAAACATATCTCTGACAAACAACTGGTACCCAGTTTTGAACTCCTGGGGCATCTGGGTGGCTCAGTGGGTTAAGCGTTTGCCTTGGGCTCAGGTCATGATCTCAGGGTTCTGGATTGAGCCCCCTCTCAGGCTCCCTGCTCAACAGGGGGTCTGCTTTTCCTTCTGCCTCTGCCCATCTGACCTGCTTGTGTGTGTGCTCTCTTTCTCTCCCTGTCAAATAAAGAAATAAAATTTTAAAAAAGAAAATATGAACTCCTGAAACTTAATAACTAAGAGAAAAATCTCCTAAGAGCAAAAAAAAAGGAATGTATGCTTTTCAAAAAAGGTATGGCCAGTAACCCCATCAAGAAGGCCTTAAAGCATTAATGACCAAGGAAATGCAAATTATAACCAGGATGAGACAATTTACATCTGTCCATCAGAATGGCTGGAATTAAGAAGACAGACAACACTAAATGGTGGTTAGTATGTAGAGAAACCAGAATGTTCAGACTTTGATGGAGGCATTGTAATATGACATGAGCTCTTCTGTAAATGTGATTACAGAATATTACAGATTCTTATTAATTTCACACTTACACACACACACACACAACCTACCCCTACCCTATGACCCAACAATTCCAATCATAGACATTTTTTATGAGAGAAATGAGAACATGACCACAAACAGACTTAAGCAATAACATCTGTAGCAGCTTAAGTCATAATAGCCAAAAACTAGAAAGGACGGGTTAATAGGAAAACACGGTAATAGGTAACTATATTCAGCAATAAAAAGAAACACTGATCAGCAAGAGATGAATCTAAAAAGTTGCTGAAGCCTCATACAAAAGAGTGCACACTGTATAATCCCCTTTATATGGAACACTAGGCCAGGAAAGATCAATTTTTTTTTATGTAACAATGTCAGAAGAACGTGAGAGAAGGAAAGTGGGAATGGGAGCTACCTGGAAAGGACCTGGAGGAAAGAGTAAAGGGTTTTCCTGATAGAAACAACATGGCATTTGTCAAAACTGATAGTACATTTATGATCTATACATGATCAAAAGAAGAAAAACTGTAAATAATATTGAAATCTAGGGGTGCCTGGGTGGCTCAGTGAGTTAAAGGATCTGCCTTCGGCTCAGGTCATGATCTCAGGGTCCTGGGATCGAGACCCAGAGCAGGCTCTCTGCTCAGCCTGCTTCCCCCTTTCTCTCTGCCTGCTTCTCTACCTACTTGTGATCTATATCTGTCAAATAAATAAATAAAATCTTTAAAAAATATATTGAAATCTAGTTAATGGTAAATATTCTGAAAGGCTCAGGTGGAAATGTAATGATTTCTGCAACCTACTGTGAAAAATGCATCAGAAAATAAGACCGGATGATGGATGGATGGCAAATACATGATAGAATAACTATAGAAAGCGTTAATGGTAGAATCTAGTTGGTGGACAAATGTTGTTTCTTTCACTATTAAATTACTTCAAAAATTTTCCACAATAACAGTGTTAAAATAAAAACACATCAATCCTATGGCTATTGTGATCAATGGACAGATCTGAAATCAGCTCTTCACGGATGGTACTGGAATAAAGATCATCACGGCTTCTATAGCCATACACCTCCATAGACAAATGATAAAAATAACTATCCCACAAAATTAGGTGTAAATAACCTAGACAAGAAATGCATAAACTGCATACTGCTCAGAAAAGATATTCATAAAATGTAGAAAACAAAATGTACACGCGATTATTATGGGACCAGTCATATCCATCAATTCTCCTCTCTGGGGAAACATGGCAGGATGGAGATTTCCTTCCCCACTTGATGGAAAGCAAAGCCCAGTAACTTTCTCTAGACAATGAGCCATAAGCACATTGTGAGATCTGTCTGCTCCAGAAGGAAGCTTCAAAAAGCATTAAATGAGAACTGCACTTTCTTGTTCCTACTATTACAACTCATCAGGTTAAGGACCATGGTGGCCAGGTCATAGAATGGACATAGAGCGTGGGGGCTGCCCGAGCAGGGCCCCTTCACCCCTGGATGAAGAGGCTGTGTAAGCAAGAAGTAAACATTGTTGGTTTAACTACCAAGACCTGGGATGTTCCTGTGGTGCAATCTAATCTATCTTGTTTGTCACAACCACAGAGTACAATCTCTGATGCTGCTCCTTAATACATGTACACAAAAAGAGACCAAAAACAAGATCAAAAGCTTCTGCATAGCAAAGGAGACAGTCAACAAAACAAAGAGGCAACCCACAGAATAGGAGATGATATTCAGGAATGACAGTACAGACAAAAGGTTGATATCCAGGATCTATAAAGAACTTCTCAAACTCAACACACACAAAACAGATAATCATATCAAAAAATGGGCAGAAGATATGAACAGACACTTCTCCAATGAAGACATACAAATGGCTATGAGACACATGAAAAAATGTTCATCATCACTAGCCATCAAGGAGATTCAAATTAAAACCACATTGAAGTACCACCTCGCACCAGTTAGAATGGCCAAAATTAGCAAGACAGGAAACGTGTGTTGGAGAGGATGTGGAGAAAGGGGAACCCTCTTCCACTGTTGGTGGGAATGCAAGTTGGTGCAGCCACTCTGGAGAACAGTGTGGAGATTCCTCAAGAAGTTAAAAATAGAGCTTCCCTATGACCCTGAAATTGCGCTACTGGGTATTTGCCCCAAAGATACAGATGTGGTGAAAAGAAGGGCTATCTGTACCCCAATGTTTATAGCAGCAATGGCCATGGTTGCCAAACTGTGGAAAGAACCAAGATGCTCTTCAATGGATGAATGGATAAGGAAGATGTGGTCCATATACACTATGGAGTATTATGCCTCCATCAGAAGGGATGAATACCCAACTTTTGTAGCAACCTGGATGGGACTGGAAGAGATTATGCTGAGTGAAATAAGTCAAGCAGAGAGAGTCAATTATCATATGGTTTCACTTATTTGTGGAGCATAACAAATAACACGGAGGACATGGGGAGTTGGAGAGGAGAAGGGAGTTGAGGGAAATTGAAGGGGGAGATGAATCATGAGAGACTATGGACTCTGAAAAACAACCTGAGGGTTTTGAAAGGGCGGGGGGAGGGAGGTTGGGGGAGCCAGGTGGTAGGTATTATGGAGGGCACGCATTGCATGCAGCACTGGGTGTGGTACAAAAACTATGAATTCTGTTACGCTGAAAAGAAATGAAATTTTTAAAAAAGAGTATAATAAATAAATAAATAAATAACAAAAAAAAACAATCATTTCAAAAGCAACCCACAATACACACTGAAGTTATTCCCCATGAGTCATCCTCTGAAGACAGGAGAGTCCAGGTCCAAGAACTCGTCACACAACATCATGAGAACTCAGAGCTGTGTGTTACAGGGTGCTGAACACAAGGAACCACCCGGAGCTGCCTTGCCCACAAGTGGGAAGCCATGGGCGCAAGACCTTGGGAGAAAAGGGGCAAACCCTTTGGGGTACACTGCATAGCTGAGGGCAGCAGAAGGAGCTAGCAGAGGGCCCAGGTCAGAAGACAAGTTGCTCTTCTGTTGACAGTGGTCCTCCAGCCCCAAACTGCAAAATGGCCAAGGAAATCACAGTCCTCTTGGGGCATCACATCGGCAATGATTTTTTTGTGGACAAATGGGTATAAGACCACTTGAAAATCAAAGCTCCTTTCTCAGCAGGTTGGCGAATTCTAAAATTATAAATCTCTTTATCTCGCTGGCCCAGAAGGGTCACGGCAGCATCAAGGTCCCATTTTTCCTCCCCAAGGACTCTTTGGACATTTGATTAAATTTCACAGAGATGCCCCTCAGCTTTCTTCAACTTCACTTTAATCACCTTAAGCGGGCTTTTCCAGAACCTTGTAAGTGCTGACATGCTGAGTTTACATAACAGTAAAAATAATGGTAAAAATAAGTGCTGGACTCCTGTCTTTAATCCACCAGCAAGTAGCATGAGATTCTGTACATCAGACATGCCACCACATCTGGCTTATAACAGACCCTCCCCACTCCCCACCTCTGCTCACAGGATGCATGTCCCCCTGCGCTGTAACTTCATATTTCAGACTTTGGCCTGGGAACAATTAATCTTCCACACAAATCAGAAATGTTTGAGAAGCAGCAGGACAGCCTCCAAAATTTCCTTCCATAGAGAGTCGGTGCATGTCTCTCCCGCACACAAGGAAAATGAGAAAGTGGTTTCTCGGGGTCATGGTTTTCTCAGCCACAATCTCCTAGTTTACCCAAAATGCAATCAATATGTCTTCTTCCAAGTTTGATTTCTTCGAGACCAAAACCTCCTGGTCATTTAATCATTAAAACTATGTCATGTGCTGATGAGACGTTGCTGCCCTACAAATACCAGTTGTCTTGAAACTCTCCTGTGAAATAGGCCACACTTCCAACGAGAACATATGTTTACTCTGCTTGCATTGTATAGCTCCCACCTTTTCAATCTACAGACCCTTTGTACCAAAAAATAGTGTTCTCTTCTACATGACAGACATCAGGATAAATTTAGAAAAACAAGTAACTAGTTCCGGAATTCAGTTCCTGTAGCTAGAGCTCATCTCACAGATGACAGCTGACAAAAATGTCTTTGTTGACATTTCTCACTGAAGAGTTTTGAGTCAGCAGTCCTTCTTTCCAAAAAGAAACTGAGTAAGACTGTGCTATCTGCCATAACAAATCGTATTTACTTAAGTCAGCAAATACTTATTGCCTGAATAATGTATTTCCTACTAGGAAAAGCACATACTTTCAAATAGGAGACATGTGATTCAAACTGTGATGTCACAGCCTACCAACAAACACTAAATGTACATAATTCTCTGGTTCTTCATCTTAAAAATTACTTTAATATCTATTCCATAGGATTCTTATTCAAAATATAAATAAGACATATAAATCTCTTATCACAGGGCCTGGCATCTTGGAGACTCAAAAAAAAAAAAAAAAAACTAGTTTCCACTGTAGCTATGTACCAGCTTCCTTCCCCTTCCGAGGGCACAAACTGTCACCCAACTTTTTTCCAGTTAGGTAGCTCCCTAGTGACTAGTTCTGATAAAGAGGCAGAAGTATTGGTTAAAGCATAGACAAGTAGGGTAAGCACTTAAATAAGTCTCTTCTGCTACCACAAATAAGGAAGCCTTGTGCTCGAGAAAGTGCAGGAGTAACACAGAAGGGTCTCTAGCACCTGGGACCCCTGGGAGAGTCTGTGTAGCAGATTTCCTCCATCCAACCAGGACAGACTTGCAGCCTTGAGGGAGAATGCCCTTTTCCATACCGCGATAAGCTCTGTAGCTGTGGGGAGGATTTCTAATCCCATCATGGCCCATCCTGACTAATACAAACACTGGCACCAGAAGTAGGAAAGCTCTGGGATTAAAAGTACTGCCCCATAGGGTGTCAGATGAACTCACCCACTAGGAACAACTAGAAAAATGGGTGAAATATAAGAAAACATCACAAAGCTGGTAGGATAACCAAGACTTGGGAAGGTAAGATCACAGAGAGAAGGTCATCTTGGGGAACTCAGGGCTCTGCACTGTCTTTCTCTCAAAGTCTTTGTGAAGCCGCTCGCACCACCAGGCCGCCAATGGCTGGAGCAGAGACAGAAACTTGGAGAAAAGAGTGAAATATATGTACCGCATCTTGATCATGGGGTTGGTGGCACAAAACCCATCAAACTCTATGCCTAAAGAGGCTTTTCCAATCAGGTATCAACTAACCTGATTTTGTAAATGTTTGACTGGTTCCACTAGTGATTAGAGAAATAAAAATTAAAAGAAGATTAATTTGTTCACCTATCGGGTTGACAGAGAACTGGAATACAAATGACTTCCTAGAAGTTTGCCTTTATCACTATAAGGTAAAGACACATTTCCAGACACATTGTGGGTATATATTAATTTAAACTCTCTAGAAAACCATTTAGAAATTTGCATCAAAATTTTAAAAGAGCATTGCCTTCAATCAGGATTTTCATTTTCAGAGAAAAACTGAATATATGTCATTTTGCTTGAACAACACTGTGCATGCCTCAAGGTGCTGGAATAGCTTATCCTGGTTCGTAATGAAAGAAACTTACATGCTGTCTATGAATTCATGCTTCTGATATTACTGCTGGGTTCACTGTACAGTTCTGCCTAAATAACAGTTTACCGAGAATTTTGTTAGGTCCTAAACTCTATACTTTCCTTGACAGAAAATAGAGCACTTTTATGTTTTAACAAAATTGTCGCCTAGCTAAAGTTCACTGAAGGGGGCATTCCCATCACAGGTCCTAATAAAAGCAACAACATTTTTAATTTATTTATTTATTTTTTGCATCAACATTTTTAAAATATAAAGTTGTACAGTACCTCTAGTATATGTTGATAACTGGGCTTTATGTGAATGACACGATTTACATCAGCTAGGCATCAAACACTGACATTTAATCTCCAGACTTTGATCATCTCTAACCACATTCAAGACAACAGATTGCATTATTACTCACAGACTTAAAATTGTCATGAAGCTTCTTAGGACAAGGCATAAATTAGGAAGATCTTATGAGTCACAGATGACTGTAGCAAAATTGTAGCAGAAATCTTTGTCAAGAACTCATGTCCCATACTTCCTTATTACTCCACCAAAAATTAAGAACAAATGTAAACTAAGTCTGTCTGGACTCTGAAGAGGAACTGATACTGCTTTCCCTAATTATGTTTCCTACTCTATTCTGTCTAGACTTGAACTACATCCTCCTTGCTTTTAACATGTATCAAATGCTATGCCTTCGGACACAAAGGACCACAGTAAGAAACAAGGATTCAGAGCTAAAGGAGAATCAGACACCAGGCTGCTTGCCTTGAAGTCATACTGAGGAATTAGGACAATATTCTTTGGGTAATAAGAGACCAATGGAGTTAAGCAGGGCGCTTATAGGACCCCGTTTCTATCTTGGAAGAAATCACATTTCTATGGTGAGAAGTATGAATTTGAGGTTCTGCCAAAGGCAGAAAGACAAGTTGGGGTTTTCAGATGAAATGCACTTAAGAAGCTATGGAGAGGACTGGGCTGGTAGAGTCTGCAAATGTGCGAAGACTAGAGGAGAGGCAGGGCACTGATGGAAGGGCTGGAGCAGAGGAGGCAGAGCCAGCAGCATCTAGAACACAGTATCTAGAATATGGCATCTAGAATGTGGTATCTAGAATGTGGCCTCTAGAACGCAACACCGCCAACATCACTCTCATCAGGGGAATGCAAGCTGATCCTGCTGCCTGCCTGCCTGCTCAGCTGGAGCACCCAGCAGGGAAGGGAGTCCCTGGACCTTCCCTGGGAAAGAAATATCAAGTAGAGATGAACTCACTCATAACTGACCAACTAAGAACATCTATGGGTTGAATTTTCCATCTTCAGAAAGTACATGGAAAGACATGATGAGTAGTCATCTACTAAGACCTAAACTGCCTTCCAAACAGACCTGGCTATGCAGGATTTGAGTTGTCTAAAGAAGCTACTAAATAAACTTCACAGGATCTATTATGAAACTTTCCTTGGGGACCTGAAGTTGTACCTGGAGGCAGCAGGGTACCCATCTAGATGCCTACCATGTGCCTCTCAGTGGAGTATACAACAGCATCATGGAAGGAGAGTTAAACTTTGCAACTGATTTCAGAATTTCTAACTTACACAATCAAAGGATTTCTCTTAATTTGGACCAGTAGTTACATAAGGTCAACTGTCAAAGAGGAGAAGGAGACAGAATAAATGGACATAGGACCCCCAGCATCAAGTATAGATAACTTCAAGGCAAGCGATCGGTCCAGTAATAAACGACTTCTGTAGGAAATGCAGACAGCACTACCTCAGGTTCCCCAAAGCTTTCCTGTGTTTCGTTTCCCACATCTGGTACCATACTCTGAATTACAGGTAGGCAGCAAATGTACATTTGACTTTTGCCAGAAGAAATCCCATGGTTTCTTTACCTCACCTCACAGAGTGTCTGTAACACTCCTGGGTCTTTGCACACACACAGTTTGCTTCTGTCTGTTCGGCACAGCTCGTGGGAAAATCTGTCTATGTTACAGCTCTACAGCCCTAAGTGCATCCTGGGCAGGCATCAGAGTTCAAGTTCTCGAACCCTCAACTCAACTATCACATTTCACAAACTGGTCTTCCCAGGATGTATTCATCTGGTAGCTTCACTGGCTCTTGTTTGAAATATCCAGAAGTCACTATCTGTGAATAGTTACATCTTAAATAGAATTAAGCCTCCACAGCAGCCAATCCCCGAGCTATTGAATGTGCCCTGGCCAATCTCAGCTCTACTTTTCAGCTAATACAGCACAGAAGAGAATCAGGTCGAGCCAAATCTGCCCACACTTCATTTCTAAAAGCTCTGGAGCATTTGCAGCTGCCTCCAGAAAGACACCACTATTCATCCCTACCGTCCCATCAAGCATCAATTCTGCCATTTCTCCTAAAGCCATGGTCATTCCACCTGATACAATGCACACTTATTTTTAAGATTTATTTATTTGAGAGAAAGAGAGAGAGAGAGCCCAAACAAGGGGAGAGGCAGAGAGAGAGGGAGAAGCAGACTCTCCACTGAGCAGACAACTCGACACAGGACTCAATCCCAGGACTCT
>PISX010022578.1:0-31436 GCA_004024625.1 Mellivora capensis
TATATTTATTTTATTAAATAAATAAAAAATTAAATAAAAATTATAAAATTAAAAAAATTAATAAAAATAAAAAAATTAAAATTTAATTTTAATTCAAAATAAAATACTAATTTCTAGTATATTTTTCTACTGCTCACCCACATGCACTTACATTTTACTTCAGTGACATACTCTCCCTGCGTCTTTGCTTTAGGTAATCTTCCTATTTGCGAAAGATACTCAACCACACTCAGTAATGCTTTCATGGCAAATTCCTTGTCATTTTTCATAATAAAAACATTATATTGAAAACCAATAAGCTATAGTTTGAGTTAATTGCTTTATGCATATTATCTCATTTAATAACTAATTACAATAGATGAGATGAAACTTAAGGGGTTTTTTACTAGTTCAAACAACCATAAAGTGTGAAATTAAGACTTAAAATCTGACTTCAAACCAACACCTTAAAAACTAAGCTGTTCTTTCTGATAGAGTACTAGCCCAGAAGGTCAAAACTTATACTCTTTGAAATCATATGACTCTCTTCATTTTTATTTCCATGCTCATCAATATATATACCTCTTAATACTGTACTGTCATTATTTGCTTACTTGTTTACCTCTCCCACAGAGTCCCACTCTTACATTTTGTTTTTTAGTTTGTTTGTATACCAAAAGTTCATAAGGTATCTAGGTATTAAACACAGAATAATTTTTAATCATATTAATGCTTTGTAAATGATGTCACTTCTTTCAATATTGAAATGAAACCATCACTACTAGAAATTGTTGCACTGCAACATTTCTAAAAATGCTTATTTTGTTTATATTCCTGATTCAATCCTGGCAAGAAATTTATATAGTGTGTCCCATTTGACCATCTCATTATGGCAACTGCCTACTTTTTTCTTAGTTGCCTAATAACAATTAACTAACCACATGTGCCAAGAAACATCAATCTTCAGTTAACTCTAATTGATGTGGTTCATATATGAACACTGTTAATGGTTACCTTTTTGTTATCAATATCACATATTGCAAATTAGCTGTGCAATGAACAACACTGCTTATCTGCATGTCTTCACTTGTAATTTACATAGTTTCTTATTTACTGAGCTACACAGACCAAATTTAGAGGATGTATAAGGGGAGGGAAACACTGTCAAACTTCTATATTTAAACCATAAAATCAAAGCATAAGAAATCAAATTAAATTTCTAAGCCATGTCCTTTGGCTACAAATTTCTTATGAACATAATAATATTTATCAAAAATCTGATTAGAGTTCAGTTAATTCCATGAAAACATGCAATAATGATAGCTAATATTTATTGAGGTCTATTTTATGTCAGGTTTTTTCTGAATACATGCATTAACTTATTTAATCCTCACAATAGCTTTATACAACAAGCATTATTATTTTATACATTTTATAGATTATATACATATATATATAATGGCAAACTGAGATGCAGAAATGGAAAGCACTTGCAAAGGCCATGCGAAGTTGATGTTCCAAGTAGTATTTAGAGCCCAAGTAATCTATCCTCTTAGCTTCCTTAATCACTGTGCAATACTGCCCCTATTTAAGTAAATACCAACTAGAATTGATTATTATTAATGAGCATGCACAGAACAACATTAGAAATAAGGGAGTGCTTTGGCCCATGTTCTTGACCTGTTTCCTGGGACAGTATTCTGGTTCTACCATTTTCTAGCTGTGTATTTCAAGTTCCTCATCTACAATGAGAGTAATAACAGTATTGATTTTATAAGGTTGTTGTGATGATTGCATATATATGAAGAGCTTCCAACAGTGCCTGGAACAGACTAAATATTAGTTATTAGAATCTTCCAACTAAAAGCAGATTACTTATCCTCTTGGTAAACATTCACTTAGATACAGTTTATATAAAAATTAATAAACTATGATTCCAGTTTATAGATCAGTCTATTGTGTACTTATAAGAATGAGTTCTCTTTCAAAAGTTCTGAAGTATATGCAAGGCTGAGGTGTGGTATTAGACTTGGACTGACTTTTTAATTTTGTTTTAATTTTTTTGTGAGCCATCCATAAAAATAATGGATGGCAGTTTCTTGAGTGTAAAGTTAAGATTCCTGTAGTCACATGAGTGTACAGCAGTAAAGAGTGGTTTACTGGATTCATGGTTAGGCTGTGGACTTGAGTCAGAAAGGCTTGTTTCAGCACCCTGGACAGTACCTGACCAAGCTAGCACTGCTTCATTACTTGGACTTCTTGGATAAAGAGGCATGATCATTAAGGATGGCACATATTGCATGGAGCACTGGGTGTGGTGCAAAAACAATGAATACTGTTACGCTGAAAAGAAATTTTAAAAAAGAAGTATTAAAAAAAAGAGGCATGATCAGAAAAGACTTGGTATTTTCTAGCAAATTGAGCAAGAATATATACATGTGCATATACATGTGCATATACATTAATGTCTTGTATATATAGCAGTATTTATTACTCTGCTCACAAGAAATCAAGATTACTATAGCAGCTAAATGTGTCAAGCAAAAACTAAACAAGGAAAAAGTGAAAAGAATAGCTTAAATTTCAGAAGCACTATATCTTTCCCATATTTTTAGTTACCAAAAGAATGCATATTGGTAATTTTCTAAATTTTTAAAAATCATTGACTTATATGTTTTTAGTGCAGTGGAGCATATTTAAAGTGGCGAGATTCATGAGATTGGTAAGAGTTGGCAATAATATTTTATGTCTTATTTTACTTACTGGCAACTTATGTGCTGTATAAAGTTTATATTTAAAGGATATTTTAAGAATAACTTCATAATCTTATCCTCTGGAAGATAATTCCATGGTCAATATATGCTTTCTCACCTAAGATGTTTGCACTTAAGTTTTTCGATATTTTACCATAGAATTATAAAGTTTCAGTGTGCTTTTACTGTAGTAGTAGAATTACTAAATTTGCTTCTGCTTCCTTGCATTTAAAAATAAGACAGATTAACTTCTGAATTGACCTTACCACTTTGTAAATTCTCTCTAAGATAATGGTATTGCGTAAGTTACCATAGCAAGCAGTCAGCTTTCTTTGGCAAATATTTATCTCTACATGTGATTTCCATTCCTAAATTCATAAAACCTTTCTAGATTTGCTTTTTATAAATGACATCTCTCCTTTTTCTGGATCCTTCCTCTAGATTTCTGTTGTACTCTATCACTGCGTGTTTTTATATTTTAAATTTTTAATTCTATTTTGCAATGAACGTTCCTTGCCCTGTTAGACATCAGCTCCTTAAAAACACAGATTATATCCCCTCCACATTTGCAATTTCCACATTATCTCATATAATGCATTATGCATGGAAGGCCCTAAAACAAAGTTTATGAAAGAGCCATAAAATATTTTGGATATCAACTTGTCTGAAGTAGTGTGCACTGGAGGATGGTTTGTGGTATTCAGTACATTCTTCATTGGGTAACTTTTCAGAAAAATAAGATAAGTATGCATTTCTACAAATATATTTTAACGATTATATAGCAGAATTAATAATCATCAAATATAGCAATCAAACTAGTATTTTAATAATGTCCACTAGTTCTGCCTTAGAATAAAATATTTCCTGTTATGAAGGAACCCGTTGTGATACAAAGTATTTTGATGCAGAGGATTCCTCCAAATAGGCTGGCAGGAAAATTTCAAAGGCCACAGAAGAGAAAGGCACACAGAATAAATTAAAATACTCAAATAATTTATTTAATCAGTAAAAAAACATCATGAGAAGCAAAGGGGAAAAGATGGCATAGGTGAATGTACTTGAAATAGGACCTAAGCAGAGTGGAAAACCATACTACCAAACTTCTGGGTTATTCAATTCTCCCTCTCTGTCTCTTTGTCTCTGTGTCTCTCTCTGTCTCTCGGTGTGTGTATATACATACATTGATATATACACACACACATACATACATACACACACACACACACATATATACATACACACAGAGAGATATCACCTCTCTTTCATTCTTCTAATCTGCACTGTCCACTAATGGTATAGTTACAAGAACCAGAATTGAGGTTTGAGTAAATAGGTTCCACAAACAGAAGCAGCCTAGGACCAGCACACATACTTTCTCTACCAGAGGGATGTAGGGCAAGTATGCCCGAGCATACTTGGGCATGGGACCTACACTTGAAAATCTCACTGGACTCAGCCTATGAGAAGCTATGGACTTTATTTGTGTTTCTTGGGTAGAAGACATATGAGGCTTGAATGGGCATTACCAGTGAGAGACCAAATCAAAACTTGGAGAATACTCAAGGGCTTACATATATTTAGTGCCTCATGAATACTATGTGTCTCCCATATATTTACAGTGCCATAAATATTAGGTGTCTTTCGATCTATCTTTTTATATCTATGTACATCCTGCGCATGTCCTGCTTACCGCCTTACTTATCTTACTTGGCTCATCTTATGGATTGTGCCTACATCTCACTAGCTACTTCCTTACACATTATATATATACAACCCTACACATCTTATGAATCTTGCCTATGTGTTCCTCCTCTTATTCCTCTTCTATGGGATATTCAAATATTTTCAAATAATTTGTTCAAAAAAAAAACCCTCTGTAGCAATATTAAAAATTGAGCCATTAGACTAAAAATATATTGTGTATTTAAAATATTCAGAAAAAAGTTAATAGACAGTAAGTTTAGCAAACACAAACCTTCCACAATAAAAATTATTTCTATAGAATGTAATAGCATTAGAAAGCATCAAGGATATAAAAACAGAAAAGAAGTAGACGGATTCAACAATTTAAAAGATCCTGCTAAGAGGGGTGCCTAGGTGGCTCAGTCCATTAAGTGTTTGCCTTTGGCTCAGATCATGCTTCCAGGATCCTGGGATAGAGCAGCCCCAGGTCAGGCTCTCTGCTGCTCAGTGGGAGCCCTCTCTCTGCTGCTCCCCCTGCTTGTAATCTCTCTCTCTCTCTCTCTCTCTGTGTGTGTGTGTGTGTGTGTGTGTGTGTGAAATAAGATACTGGTAAGAGTTGCTGTAATGGTTAGGATAAACTAGATTATGTTGTGCTCATAAACACCCCAAATCTCATTCTTAAAGTTCTCACTCACTCTTCAGGTCTAACACAGATTCTGTTAGGAATGGAATTCTACTCTTTTTTTAAGGATTTTATTTATTTATTTGAGAGAGAAAGAGAATTCGAGGCGGGGGGCAGAGCTCCCCACTAAGCAAGAAGCCCGATGCAGGGCTTGCTCCCAGAACCCAGGTATCATGACTGAGCCAAAGACAGACACTTAACAACTGAGCCTCCCAGGCACCCCTGGAAGTCTGCCATCTTATAATGTCACCATTTCAATACAAGGCTTTGTGTTTTAACATGGCAGGAGGTAAGTGAAGGAAGCAGCTGTAGTGGTTTTTAAATGCTTCTATGAGAAGTAACACACATCGCTTTCATTCACATTTTCTCGCCCACAAAAAGTCACTTTGCCACACATAGTTTCAAGGAGATATGTAGCAAGAAAGAAAGGAAAACCGGAAGTTTTGGAAAATACTGGCAAAGTCTTTCATGGTGATTAGTAACATGAAAACAATAATCAGAGATTTATCAAATTGAAAGGCAACATGAAATAGTGCAAATTAAATACCAATATCTATCTGTATACACATCATATATCTATACATTCATATACATATACACACATAATATATATGCATACGTTATATGTTTACACCTACATTTTATAGACATACACACATCACTGGGATGAACTGCATGCAATGCCACCCCTAGTCAGCAGAAAATTTGATATCAAAATAATCTACATTAGGGTGACTCCTCCCATTCCAGATGGTTCAGCATTAGTCATGGCTAATGAGTTGGTCCTCGTAGTACAAAAAGCATACCCTACAATTTGTCAGTTATTTCTTAGAACAATGAGGTCGGGATTATTCATTCAAACGTGACATAGGACAGCCGAAGTCACAATATTAGTGTAAATAAGCTTTCCTCATATGATACTACCATGGCAGCCTTTGAAAGAAAATCAACATCCCCCTTCTGAAATGTCATAGTTTCATGTAACTTGTGAGGAACGTAGCATCAACATTCGCTGGGATGTGTGGGGAAGACTGAACTCAAATGAGAATGCCCACTGACTTTGGAGACCAGAGCCTACCCTGCTGCCTGCACTATCAGGAATTAATGAGCAGAATAAGTTCTGATTAGCCTGGAAACTACAGCTGAAATTCCTGAACTAACAAGACCTCAGAAGAATGCCTTTCTTCTGGGAAGAAGAGCCCTGGGAAGAGATGAAAAGGTGGGGATGAGGTAATACTCCTGACGTGAGATTTAGAGAGGCCTCTTAGGAGGACGAGCAGAGAGAAGTAAGGAGCCATGGCCAAGAAGGAGGGTCCACAAGTCCACGCTCTTGGGTTAGTTTTATATGCTTTCATTTTAGGTTTTTGTGTAATATAAATCAGATCCTTTAGGAAAAGAACTGTGTGATTGACTCTAGGTCAAAGTAGATGGTGTCTGAATTTGTGTCTTTTTGCAGTTTCCCAAGCAAGAGACTGAGAGACCTCTAAACCCTACATCCGCATCTTTAAGGATGAGGGAATGAAGCTACTCTCATTTCTCAGCAACTGCCGAGACAACTGCTGACCTACACATGGCTCCCCTAGCTTTCATGACCCTAATACTGAATTTCCTATTCCTGAACCTTGCCCCAGCATGGCACACAGTGCCCATGAACACCCTGCCAGGACCAGCAGGAGGGGAGCTAGTATCTGTGCATTGCTCATAAGGCCTTGGAAAATGCACTTCACCTCTCTCACTCTTTTTCCTCATCTGTAAAATAGAAATGATAATATTTGTGCTGTTTCTTCACTAACACATCGTAAGGATCAGATGAGTAAATGCAGAAGAACATCTTCTGAAACTGTTAAGAGCTGGTTTTGTTATTAATGATCTGTTTGTTTTTAGCATTTAAATGAGGTACTCTTTATATTTACACAGTTCTTTTTTAAAAAAGGCATTTTCTGAGGGAAAAACTATCTAATCTGGTATGTGCATTATGTATTTTATCCTTAAAGTAAACATATCTTGTGTCAGCCTACTTCTTTCAGATTCCCCTGTGTAGCAAGCTATTCCACCCGTGGTTTTAAGAAGATGAGAACATTTATTTTAAATACCAAATCCTCTTAGGTGGAAAATATAATGCTAACTTTTTGGTGGTCAGCACACCAGTCACTAAGACTCTTCTACTGATAAATGTGTATACTTTATTATTACAACTATTCATAACTAAACTGACATAACACTGTAATTACATTGTTATCTATTTTTCATAAAAATCTTGACACAGCTTGATGATTTCGTAGAATTTTAGAATATTAAGCTGAAATGGATCTCAGAAATCATTTAAACCATGTCTAGATAAAATAACAAAGATGAAGAAAGGTTAAGTGGCTTTTATAAGATTCCACAGTTAACCCTTGGCAGAATTATGACTCTGACTTCGAGTCACTTTACAAAATAGTGATTTTTCAAAATCTCTATGAAGAAATCTTCTCAATTTTATGGAGTAGAGAGAATTTATACTTTGGTGATATGTGAGTAGAAGAAAAAATATTTTTTTATTCTTTTTTTTTAATAAACATATTTTTATCCCCAGGGGTACATGTCTGTGAATCGCCAGGTTTACACACTTCACAGCACTAACCATAGCACATACCCTCCCCAATGTCCATTACCCCATCCCCCTTTCCCGACCCCCCGACCCCCAGCAACCCTCAGTTTGTTTTGTGAGATTAAGAGTCACTTATCGTTTGTCAAGAAAAAATATTTTAAGACTAAGTAATACATTAAACTGAAATATATATACCCATAATTAGCCAAGCAGTGTTGCATTAAGCTTTAAATATTCATTAATTTCAGTGTGTAAAAAAACACACTATTTCTTAAAATAAAACATGAAGACTATGTAACGTATCAAATCTTACCTGAAGCAGTTAATATGCTGCATAAAGTATTTCTCTTCTAAATCAAATATTCATTCTAAAAAAGAATTAATAAAAATTGACCACTAGCACATTTCTATGTGTCCAAAAAGTATCAACATTATTTAAAAATTTGTGCATACGCATACACATATTCTGTAAAATAGCTGAGTCAACTTAAGTCTAAGGTTTATTTTAAAAGAGAACTATGGTAAAATGTCATCAAGAGCTTTTAAACATGATTCTTTACAATTTAAAATGTAACTATCTTTTTTTTTTTTGGCTACTATATTTTTATGGCCAAATTCTTTGGTTCCTAACTTGTCTCATGGCTATCTAATTCTTTTAATAAACAAAATAATTATTTTTCTTCTTTTGGGAAGTAGCAGCATCTATCTGCCACTAAATCATGTTGGTGGGGAAAAAAAAGGTTAGTAAGATATTTAATAAAAGCATAGTTTAGCAGGATTTGAGTTCAATGGCATCAACATAGGAATTAAGCATTCTATTTAGCAAATTATACAGGATAAAGCCTTTATAATAAATAAACAAAAAGGGACAAAAGGAAGAAGAAATATTTTTATCCAATCTTTATTCCTTGACATAGACAACATAGGAAAACCATTCTTAACAGAAATTTACAATGTGTGAATCAATTTCATGATGGTGATCTAAGAAGCCATAAAATACTGAGTTGAATTTATCATCAATTCTACTATGTAAAGAGCCCATCATTCAGCAAGACATTTATTGACAAAGAAACAGAAAATTACGAGAGTTGACATCTCCTTTGAGGGACTGGTATGAGCATCATCAATGAGGTCTTGACCTCCAAGACTAAGTGGAGGTCTACTGTAGAGCTGCAGCAATCCCTAACACCTTGCATGGCTTGGCAGTGTGACATCATGTCTGTATCATATCTGTCTTTCCTCCTGTGGAACATTTAAAGCACCAGGCTTTGCTGTAATCAGCAATGTAAAATATCTGTATTCTTAGAAACTCTCATAGGATTTGAACACAAGTTGAATGAGCTCCAACATCTGTACAAAACTCATTTGTAGTACTTGATATTAGAAAGGTGTTTCATAATGAATGTGTTAATTACCCACTTAATAGAGAGGGGTCATGTTCTGACATTGCTTTGAGCTTGACCATTTGGAAAAAGTTGGTACACAACTTCATCTACACTCCTCACAGCTTTGCCTTTTCATAGTTACAATTCAATGTCAAGCCCTCTATTTTTATGGAGGATTTATTTTAAAAAAACAGATTGTACAACCTTTTCTTACTGATTGTAATACTATGCTTGAAGATACTGTACCCTCTGTCATTCAATATCCTCTATCCAAGGACACACATGATCAGTTTGTACTTTAGTTTAGTTCAACAACAACAAAAAATCATCCTTATAGATGGATGTACATGCTTTCCATTGTCACAAGATGAAGCTGTGTTTCTTTCTTTTTTAAATCTTGCTGAATGAAAACAGCATCAAATATACTCACCAAACGCTATAATTCAATTCTGGTGCTGAAAACATTTCACTTTTTCTACTAACTTTAGAGACACCATTCAGTTTTATACCTCCAATAGATAACTTTGAACTCTTATTAAATCTATGAACTTCCTCAAAACTCTCTTTTCTTTTTTTTTTTTAAGATTTTATTTATTTGACAGAGAGAATGATCACAAGTAGGCAGAGACGCAGGCAGAGAAAAAGGGAAGCAGGCTTCCTGCTGAGCAGAGAGCCCGATGCGGGGCTCAATCCCAGGACCCTGGGATTATGACCTGAGCCGAAGGCAGAGGCTTTAACCCACTGAGCCACCCAGGTGCCCCCAAAACTCTCTTTTCAATCCTGCCTTTCTGTTTGCCTACCACAATCTTGGTTCTTCCTTGGAGGCCCAATCCGACATGGACATGGAGCCTAACCTAACCAGTAAAATGTATTAGGTGGCCCTACCTAGTCAGATTCGGTGTCTGAGATAAGATATAATGTATTAGATTCAGGATCCTGTGAGCTGGGTAAATCATGGATACCTGGAGCCCCACTTAGCAACACATTTCTCTCACCTTCATTCCTTTTCTTTGTAAAGATTGAGTTTCTGCCTCAGTTTCTGGAACTAACACTCCATGTTTCTTGTTTGGAGCAGAAGCCTACCCTAAACACTAGTTGACTTTGTTACAATACTGATAACAAGTGTAATATCCAATCATCTCTTTCATACAAGAAAGATACTGTGGTGAGTATCCCTATGTGAGTGCTGGTGTCCTCCAAACCCCAAATTACTCGGAAAACTAATATAGTTATTTACTCTAACTTAAATATGATCACTACTTAGAAACCACAGCTGTTGGGGCGCCTGGGTGCCTCAGTGGGTTAAGCGCTGCCTTCGGCTAGGGTCATGATCTCAGGGTCCTGGGATCGAGCCCCGCATCAGGCTCTCTGCTCAGCAGGGCGCCTGCTTCCCTCTCTCTCTCTGCCTGCCTCTCTGTCTACTGTGATCTCTCTCTGTCAAGTAAATAAATAAAAAATATTTAAAAAAAAAAAAGAAACCACAGCTGTTGGACTCTTCACCTGCTATATTGGATTTGCTGGTATATTGTTGTTTGCCTAAATCAAGCCCAAGTTTATCATTTGTACTTTTATTCCAGACCATTCCAACCTCAGTGAACATTCATCACTACAGTCCTACTGCCTTAGTCTAATCATCCTGACTTTCTCTGGCAATGATTTCCTACCTGCTATCTCCCCTGAACCCCTCAATAATCTGCCCCCTTCTCGCATGCAGATGAAGACTTTCTCATTAGATAGCTTCCTCATCCTCACTACTAAACCATCTGTACAACAGACTAAATACAACTTCTTCTACTAAAGTATCAACTCTCCTTATTCCCTAGATCCAATTTCCTCTCATCTGCCCAAGATATTCTCTTCAAGTACTCTGATTCTATCTTGCATTATTAATTTTTCTCTTTTTACTGGACCTTATGGTCTGCATACAATTGTACTGTTATTTCTTACATCTTAAAAAAATTAAAAATCAAACTTCAAGGAAAATTTTCAGTTGTCCACACTTTCTGACTCTATTTTCATGCTCACAGGTTCTGTTTAGAAGTCACTCCAGTCAGGGTTTCATTCCATCTATGTTACCAAAGCAGCTTTCATCAAGTTAATCAATGACCTCCACAACACTTCGTCCAATGTTTTATTTTCAGTCTTCACCTTATTTGACTTCTTGGGAACATTTGAATCATTCTTGTGAATGCTTATGTATTATCATCCACTCTTTTGATGTGTCGAAATGCCTTAGATGGTCACTTGGTTTCTGGAGCACCATACTCCCTAGTATTTCTCATATCTGACCATTCTCTATATCTCCGGTGATGGATTGTTTTCCTTCTCCAACATGTAAATTCCGGAGTGCTCCAGGAATTTATTCATCCTACTTTGTCCCTATCTACATTAATTCTCTAGGTAATGTCATCAATTTTCATTGGCTTAAAATGTGATCTTTATGATGTGGACTTTAAAAGTCTCAATTCAGACTCAACTCCTTTGATGAACTTCAGATTAATATATGCAAAAGTCCACATGAATAAGTTTCTCAAGACAAACTCTTAGTAACAACACTTCTCCCTCAGGCTTCCTCCTTTCAGTAAATAGCACTGTCATTTATGTGCCTTCAATCTTGGTGTCTCATTTCATATCAATTCCCCCATCAGATCCACCAACAAATTCTGTTATAGCATAATGTAATCTTACCGCCTTATGTCTCCTCCACTGCTAACACCTCATTTCAAGCTATCATCATCCTCACCTAGAACATTCAAATCATCCTATCTGATTCTCTGTTTCTATTCTGTCTTTTCTCCACGGAGTATTTCATAGTATCTCCTTTAATATATTAGGGCTGATAAATTCCTTGTTTATTACCCTTCTGTAGCTTCCCGTGATACTTAGAAAAAATTCAGTCTTTACCTAAATTTACAAAGTTCAACAGTTATATGACCTGGTGCTAGCTAACTGCCCATTAACATCTCTTACCACCCTCACTCTGATTCACTAATTGCAACCACACTGGTTTCTGGCTCTTTCTCCAACCAGGTAGACACACTCCTATCTCAGAGGCTTTACATTCAATATTTTCTCTTTTTCTAATGTTCTTTCTGCAGGTGTCTTCTTCTTGACTTCACTAAGGCCTCAGTTCAAATGTTAGTTCCTCCAAGAAGTCTTTGCTGATAAAACCATTGTAAATATCACAATGTATTTCCTTCAATTCTTTGTTCATTTTATGTCAATGATCATTACCTACCACAGAAACAACCAATGAATTCAGTCCATTTTGCTTAAAAAATATCCAACTTCATGATAAGTTAAGCCTTTCACTCCTGGCTTCATAAAAACAAAAAACAAACTAATGAATTGATTTTAAGTTTATTTGGGCATTGAAAAGGCCCAGATTGTGATCAACGTTACCTCCAAACTCTCTCTTCTAAAAAATATTACGTGAAAATGTTAAAAAGTCTATTATGTGATATTGACAGTGATATTATCTAGAAAACTGAAGGATGTAACAGAGAATAATGGTGCACGTCTCACATATTCTGACACAGAACTAACATTATTTTACAAATGCTAAATGTGCTTATACTACATGTTAAAAAGCTCATTTCTGACATACTCATCCTGCTCATACCATTGAAAAACAATTAGCTGAAAAATCTGGTACTTTATGGTTGAAGTCATAGACAACTTGAACAGTATATTAAAATATTCATATCCTTCTGATTTGACAGGAGTATTAGAGAAATATGTGAAGTCCAGAAACCAGAGCTTGAGTCTTATTTTCACCATTTACTATGTCTGTGGTCTTGAGTGAGCTATTTAATGCCATATTTTTGTGTTCTCATTGTTACAAAAAGAAAAAAAAGACTTTTTTTTTAAAATTTTGTTATGTAAGTCACCATACAGTACACCATTAGTTTTTGATGTAATGTTCCATGATTCATTGTTTCCCTTTAACACCCAGTGTTCATTGCAATACATGTCCTCCTTAATACACATCACTGGGCTCACCCATTCCCCCACCGCCTCCCCTCTGAAACCCTCAGTCTGTTTCCCAGAGTCCCTGGTCTCTTATGGTTCATCTATCCCTCTAACTTAACCCCCTTCATTTTTCCCTTCCTTCTCCTAACGTCCTCCATGCTCTTCCTTATGTTCCACATATAAGTGAAACCATATGATAATCCTCTTTCTCTGCTTGATTTATTTCACTTAGCATAATTCCCTCCAGTTCCATCCATGTCGATGCAAGTGCTGGGTATTCATTATTTTTGAGATACTTAAAAATATATAGTGACGGACGCTTGGGTGGCTCAGTGGGTTAAAGCCTCTGCCTTCAGCTCGGGTCATGATCCCAGGGTCCTAGGATCGAGCCCTGCATCAGGCTTTCTGCTCAGCGGGGAGCCTGCCTGCTTCCCTTTCTCTCTCTCTGCCTGCCTCTCTGCCTACTTGTGATCTCTGTCAATAAATAAATAAAGATCTAATATTCTAATATATATATATATGTATATATATAGTGAAATTTTCTGAAAACTGGGAAGTTATTAGTAATCTAAATTAAATCTTGAAAAATTTTATACCGTGTTGGTTGGATAAAAATGATGGCATACAACTGGTGACAACTATTTAGGCACAAAGTCATATACTGAGTATTTTACCATAGTATAAGATAATAAAATTTTGGAAGGATTAATATGTTTATCAAGTCCTTAAAATACTACCAAATATGGAGGGAATGATTATGAAAGGAAGAATCAGTTGCATATCCAAAGAATTTAAGTTGGAACAGTAAGGTAAATATATATGGTTATTTATTTGCACAAGACTTTCTTTAGGGTATCTTCAAAATCCTTATATGCATGCAACAGTTACACCAAGGAGATTTCAAACTAGTGAAGGAATTATTTTAGTTTTATGCATTTCACCATTTATAGTCCAGCTGATATCTGTCAACTCACATGATAAATCAATGGCAGATTAAAAATAAAAAGGGAGAATACAACTGCAGCTCAACATAAGTCTTAGATAGAAATTTAATTTTTCAATTACTTTTAATACTAATTCTTTGCAACCATGTCTATGATGTGAGGATAATAATGTATTAATGTGTTCTTCTAATCTTGAGTTATTGAAAAAAAAATCTCAAATGACCTCAGTGAGGACATTCTACTTAATTAGCTGAGAAACAACAAAATCTTATCACTAAAAGGAAGTGGGTAAATATTTTAAGTTTACTAAACATAGTATTAATTTTTGAAATGTACCATCATAAAGTTAATATGCATGTGATATATAAAAGAAATTACCACCTTCTAGAAGGGTTCTTTCTAACATCTGGTGGCACACATAGTATGGCATATCATCTCTGTGATAAATTCTACCTCTTCTTTCTCTTCACAGGGTAATCAAGCCATTATAAAGTCACTCTCAGCACTTTTGATGCTGCTATGTTCCTTTGTTTAGCTATATTTTATATAAACATAAAATGTTTACAATAAAACAGGATCAGTTCTCTTTTTATTCTGCCATTAGATAAGTTGATTATAAAGTTTATTAGAAAGAAAGAAATAAAATCAAGCAAGAATAGTCAGAAAAATACTGAAGATAAAAGCAGCCAGGGATTCGGAGTATTTGGCTGTGCCAAATATCAAAACATCTTATACAGCTTCTGTAATTAAAACAGTGTGGCATTAAAGCATGAATAAGTTGTTAGACCAATGGAACTGAACTGAAAAACACAGAATAGAAGTAACCTGGCATGCAAATTTAGCATGTGATAAAGAATCATCTTAAATCACTGGGGAAATATTACATTTTAATAAATTGTATTGAAATAACTAGATAGCAGAATAACAAAACAAAAAATTGAATCTGTACACTATACACTGTTCCTGTACACTATAATGGATTCTAAACAGATCGAATATGTAAGTGTAAAAAATAAAATCGTTTAAGGATTGAAAGAAAATATGACTATAATTTTCTATAACTTGCAGCTGGACAAAACTTTTCTAACAATACTCAAAGCAAGATGCAATAAGAGAATGATAAATTGGACTAAATAAATACACTTGAGTTTTTAAATTCCATACTCTTGTGTATGGAAAAACATTAAATTATAATGATCAATATAAAAAAATTTAAAAACAAAAATATTTTCAACTCATAACATTTTCCAACTATATATCATGTTTTCCAAATTATATGATATTTTATTTGACAGAGTATTAACAATTTGAATATTTAAATAGCTTTTTATACTAGAAGAAAAAGACCAACAATCAAAAATAAGCAGCATATCTGAACAAAAATTTCGTGGAAAGAGAAATGCAAATGGTCCTCAAACATATTACAAGATACTCATTTGGTCTTGAACATTGATAATGGAAAATAAAATTTTAAAACTACTCGGATAGGGGCATCTGGTTGGCTCAGTCAGATAAGTACCCGGCTCTTGGTTTTGGCTCATGTCATGATCTCAGGGTCATGAAATTGAGCTTGTGTCAGGCTCCATGCTGAGCGTGAAGTCTGCTTGAAATTCTCTCCCTCTGCTCCTCCTCCCACTCGAGCTCTCTCTCTCTCCCTCAAATAAATAAATCTTTTTTAAAAAAAAGTTACTCTGAGATACCATTTCTCTTCTATCGCTCTGAGAAAAATCTAAAAGTTGGACAACAGACTTTTGTTAAAAAGACTCACATTGATAGGAACTCATCAAAATCCTCGAGGAGCACACAGGCAGTAACCTCTGTGACCTTGGCCACAGCAACTTCTAGTTAGACATATCTCCAAAGGCAAGGGAAACAAGCAAACATGAACTATTGGGACTTCATCAGGATAAAAAGTTTTTGCACAACAAAGGAAACAGTCGACAAAACCAAAAGACAACCAATAGAATGGGAAAAAATATTTGCAAATGACATATCAGATAAAGGGGTAGTAGCCAAAATCTATAAAGAACTTATCAAGATCAACACCCAAAGGACAAGTAATCCAATCAAGAAATGGACAGAAGACATCAACAGACATTTCTGCAAAAGAAGATATCCAATTGGCCAACAGACACATGAAAAAATGCTCCACATCACTTGGCATCAGGGAAATACGAATCAAAATCAAAATGAGATACCAACTCACACCGGTCAGGCTGGCTAAAATTAACAAATCCAGAAACAATAGAGAAAGGAGAACCGCCTTACACTATTGATGGGAATGCAAGCTGGTGTAGCCACTCTGGAAAACAGATGAAGTTTCCTCAAAAAGTTGAAAATAGAGCTACCTTAGTACTCAGTAGTTGCACTACTGGGTATTTACCCCAAAGATACAAATGTGGTCATCAGAAGAGACACCTGCACCCCAAAATTTACAGCGGCAATGTCTACAATAGACAACTGTGAGAAGATCCGTCGGCAGATGAATGAATAAAGATGAATAAAGAACATGTGGTATGTATGTGTGTGTGTTTATGTATATATAAATACATTTATATATATAAATACATGTATATTTATATATATACATTTATATATTTTACATATATGTACATTTATAAATGTATAAATGCATATATATTAATCCATTGTGTGTGTATATATATAGTGTGTATATATATACACACACAATGGAAACTACTCAGCCATCCAAAAAATGAAATCTTGCCATTTGCAGTGATGTGGATGGAACTAAAGGGTATAACGCTAAGTGAAATAAATCAATCCAAGAAAGACAATTATCATATGAGTTCACTTATATATTGAGTTTAAGAAATGAAACAGAGGATCATAGGGGAAGAGAGGAGAAAATAAAACAAGAGGAAATCAGAGAGGGAGACAAACCATAAGAGACTCTTAATCATGGGAAACAAACTGAGGGTTGCAGGAGGAGAGAGAGGTGGGAGATGGGATAACTCGGTGATGGACATTAAGGAGGGCATGCGATGTAATGAGAACTGGGTACTATATAAAACTGACGAAACACAGGCCTGTACCTCTGAAACCAATAATACATTATATGTTAATTAATTGAATTTAAATTTAAAAAAGATATCGCTGATAATGGCAAAAACTTGGAGGCAATACAAAGGTCTTTCAGTCAAGATCTAGTTAAATTATGATCTATTTCGGGATACCTGGGTAGCCCAGTTGGTTAAGTGTCTGCCTTTGGGCCAGGTCATGATCCCAGAGTCCTGGAACTGAGCCCCACGTTGGGCTCCCTGCTCAGCAGGGAGACTGATTCTCCCTCTGTCTTTCTCCTGCTAGTGCTCTCTCTCTCTGTGTCAAATAAATAAATTCTTAAAAAAAATTATAATCCATTTATTCAATGGAATTGTATGTGAATATTTAAAGAATGAAATAAAAATAAACAAAATCATTGGATTTCTAACTTCTAATAAGTGCTATTTTAACTAGAACTTTCTATTTAATTATCTGTTCTAACCCAGAAAAAGGGATAATTTTTAAATGGGTACTTTGAACAAAATTGAATAATCACCATAAAGAAAATTAACATATGTTTTGTCTTCAGCCTTTTTAAAAATCACCTATCATTCTAAAATTTTCTAAATAACCACTGCATTTAAACTGAAGTATATAAGACCATGTATAGAGCCTCCAAAGAAACTTAACTAAATGCAGTGAAAAGTGCAAGCTGACAAAGTTATTCATGATGTGGAAATTTAAATCAGATAAAAAAGAACCTTGATTTGGCTACCGACTTGAATCTATAATTCACATTCAACAAGATGAATATCACCAATGCCAAGAGTATTATAATCAGTAACCTAAGGATTCAGTAACTAGCTTAGGGGTAAGGGGAAGGAGAGAAGTAATCAAATCATCAACACTTCTCTTATTAATGTCAATCTTACAACCACATTTTCTTGAAAGGAAACACTAAATAAGAAGGATTCATATTTCTATTACAAGTCATACATTTTTATTTCAACCTGAAAATTTGTGTTAGAAATATGACAAGGAATATAACAGTCTGGCATAAGAAAATCAAGTGCTATCATCCATTCATTCATAAACCATAAGATTGGGGTATACATAACTATCATACTAAGGGTGAAGTCATTTGCTAGGGACTGGATATCTGAAGTTCACTGTTGACAAATAAATGATTGTGATTCAATGTGATACGTTGTACATAGAATACTTATAAAAGACTAGAGGAAAAACTGAAACTGTCAAGAAGGACTTCTTAACACAAACAGCATGTGAGCTGTGTCTTAAGGAATGTTTCATTCCTTATTCTATTTCATAACCAGATGGACGAGAACACCCATGCAAATGGATTAGCAAGTACAAAGATATGGAGTATGATATTACATGATCTATTCAGGAAATGCAAAACAGTTCTGTGGTAGCAGTATTAATTGCAGAGAAAGTAGTTACAAATGAGCCTAAAATGGACCATGAAGCCATAATGTGAAAAGTGTCCCTTCTACCAAGCTAAAAGGATTTGTAAACCTCCTGGTGGAAAATAAGATACCACCAAAGGTACTTAAGCAGAATGATTAGATTTGGGTTTTACAAAGAAAACTCTGATGGCAATGTTATAATTGGACTAGAGAAGTGAAAGACCAAATGTATTTTCCTAATTATCTAAAGTTGATACTAGTCAACAGATCTTGGTAACTAATTGGATGTTTAAGGTAACAGACAAAAAAGTCAGGGATGACTCCAAAGTTTCTATCCTATATGACAAGATGAATTCATAGTGGCAGAAAGTGGAAGTGGGAGGAGAGCAAGTTTGGGGAAATAAAAATAAGATTAGTGTCAGACGCCAGGAACTTCTGGGAGATGCTCAGATGACAGCTGAATATACAAGTTTTAAGCTGAGATAAAAGTAAAAACTAAAGACACAGATCTTGGAGTAAACAACTTGCTGGTGATATAAAAACTATGGGAGAGGACAGATAATAATGACATGAAAACTGTGGGAAATAAAGAGTTCCAACAGAATAAAACCTTGAAACACTGGTGTTTAAAAGACACAGAAAGAGAGGGAGTCTGGACAGATAGGAGAACCTGGGTCAAAGGTATCATGGAAAGAGAGAGTTTTATGAAGTGCACATTACTGTTCAGTCCTTCACACTAGACATTAAAAATAAAAGCTAAAATGTTTCCATTGCAAACTCAGAGATGTTTTAAGAAGAGTCAGTGATTGATGAAGACTAAGAAATTGTTTGCAGTGAACAGGAAGCAATTGGAAGACAAGCAAGCAAAGATAGTGTGTATATATATTTCTCAATAAATTGCATTTTAGGGAAATGAGAGCTTATCTGTATTTTAAGATTGAATTCTTCTCTAGTTTTACAACAAAATATTGTCAAACTAAAATACAATTGAAATACTTAACCTGTTTGCTTTTTGTAAATAAGTTTATGAAGTGGAAAAATAGAAACAATCAAAGTGAGATGCTTATTTGACATGAGTCCGAATAACTTTACCAGAAAAATCAACTTACTAGACTGCGGTTTCTAGAAGGATTCTCAGACCTTTGAGAAACCCTTCCTCAGACTTCCAAAAGCCCTTTCCTCTCAAGGGCTGTAAGGAGCTCTCATTCTTCAGCTACTCAACACTTTGTAGGTTCTACTTCAGACTTTTGGGAAGATTCCAATTTGACCCCAGAAAATTCACTCATTCGTTCATTTGTCCCTCCTTCCTTCCTTCCTTCTTTCTTTCCTTCCTTTCTTTCTTCTTCTTTCTTTCTTTTTTCCTTTCTTTCTTCCCTCCCTTTCTCCCTCTTTCCCTCCTTCCCTCCTTCCTTTTTCCCTCCCTCCCTCCATTGTTTCTTCTTTGAGATTTTAGAGCAAACCACATTTAAACACTTATCTTTTACCCTTTCTCAAAGTTCTCAACCCCTGAAATTCCTACACCTTTTCTGTTTTCACCTTTCCTGTTTTCTTCAGGAAAAATTTCTTCAGGAAATTTTCACCTTTCCTGTTTTCTTCAAGTCTTGTTTTCAATAACATGGCTTACCTCTGAACTGTTCCCTAAGTTCCTGGATCTAGCCTGGGGTTACTTCTTGTTCCTATGGCATTTGCAAAGCAGAAATGAATGACATTCCCTGAGACAAAGTATTGTGAAACCTTTCTTGGTTCAGGTTCCAGTTTCCCCTGATTCCTTAAATGTTTCAACTGCCAAGGAAAATGGCCCTTCAGAATTCTAACCATTAAAATGTTACCACATATTCTACTTATCTTTTACAATATCAGTGCAAAGAATTCTCCTCACAAGATTTCAAGCAGACACCTACAAAAAATAAATTTATCCTGTTCTTACTTAGATCATGTGGTTTATTGTCTGTATACTGCAACTTCCCATCTTTCAAAGAAAAATCTCTCCCATCTGATTGGTGACTCATAAGGCATAAGTGGAAACGTCTAGTCCTAGGATCCAGCATGTGTGCTTTAAAGAAATATGCCCCAGCACAGCTCTGGGTCTCTAAAGTGTGTAAGTAGAAAGAGTCTGTAGAGGAAAACAAAAAAATAAAAGTGGATCAGTTGACTATTGCTGCATAACAAACCACCAACTATTGCTGCAAAACTTTGCGGCTTAAAACTAAAACAGCTTACTTGCCCATGAGCAATTTGGGTTGAGCTCAGAGGGTGGTTCCCCTCCTGTGATCACTTATGAGGCTGCAGTCATCTCATGGGTCAGCAGGGACTAGATGAGCCAAGATGGCCTTGAGCATCTATCTGGCAATTGGCATGGGATGTTGCCTGGAGTGCTTTGGTTTTCTTCCATATGGTCTCTTACCCTCCAGGAAGCTAGATGGTGATTCATCATATAATGGCTGAAGTGTTCCAAAAGTGGATCAAAAGTGGAAGTAGCAAGAACGCTTATGCTCCAGTCTTGGAAGTTGTATAACAACGCTTTTCACAAAGCAAACCTTAAGGCTGGTGAGATACAAGGAATATAGAGGTAGTTTAAATTCTTATAGGAGAAATTCTAGTATCACATTGCATGGAGGCATAAATACAAGGCAGTGTGATTTACTGGAGGCCTTTACTTGTAACTCACTGGAAGTGATAGCAACAAAAACAAAATGATTTCTGCCTTAATAAGAAGCATTATAATTTTTTAATGAATTTTTTTATTTTTTATAAACATATATTTTTATCCCCAGAGCATTATAATTTTTATCTATCAGATGTGATTATAATGGGCTAAATGTATTCTCCCAAACTACACTGTGAGCATGTTAAGAGTTAATATCTTACCTTAACTCCCTTAGAATTGAGACTTTAGATAAAAATCTTCACATAGTAAGAATAGAAATAATAATAATAATATAATAGCTAATGTTTATTGAGTTCATTATGGTCTAAAATCTTGGTATGAATTATCTCAATTGATGCTTACCACACTACTAGGAAAAGTGTTGTTATTTCCCTCCATCAAAAGATGAGGAAATTGAACCTCAGCAGGAAAAAATAATGTAGCCAAAATTATATAAATAGGTAAAGGTGAGATTCCAAACCAATTCTGCCCCACTCCTGAGCATCCATCCCCACTACCAACCATCCCCACTACTAAGCCACACTGCCTTATAAGGCCATGCGTGGGAGGAATGCAACACAAATGGTTTTGTCTCACTCCAGGCAGGAATATTCACACACTAAAGTATAACTGAGTCTTTTATTTACTGTTTCATACATTTTTTTCTTAGTTATTAGGATTTTTTGTAAGTCCTGAAGGTGTGAGGCTGATTTATTTTCATCTCGATTCTAACACATTTTGAATTATTTTATCAGCCCAGGGGGAAAACAGATTGTTATTTTTATTTTTATTTGGTTTGTTTAAAAAAAAAACCAAAAAGCTGGTTTCCTGGTAAAAACTATTGTAAACAGTCGCCTGGGGACATCTCCTTTGGCAGACAACCTGTTTGTAGAGTCCAATTCCCATCAGCTCAGTAGTTGAGATTAATGATATGGGAAGAGTTTGAACACTATAGGTGGCAGAATGGGTGATTTAACAGCAAAGCTGTGCAAATCAATCTACCCCACATCTCACAGTTCCCTTGTAAGTTTACAGAAAAAGAAAAACGGGAAGAAAGAAGGAAAGGGAGGGAGGAGAGAAAAAAGAATATTCCCCACCTTCAGCAACTGGAGTTATATACGAATTGTGCTCATTTTTTATTCCTATCTTTTCCTTTACTTACATGACAGAACATATATGCTACGAAAAACTTTTGTTATAATGTACCTCTCATTGATAGGAATTTGTATGCAATGCAAATAATACCCTGCTTCCTCTGAGCCCCTGTTCTAAATGAAAGATGGGCTGAAGTTGTTCCCTTGGATGAGGGGCATGTGAACAGAGAATGATGCTGGGGAGGGAACTGCAGGCAACTGCAGGAGAGGACAGTCTTTATAGGATCCCATAAGGGGTTTCCCATCTTTATAGGATCTTACCAGCCTGATCGTCCCTAATGGTATCAACAAAAGGAGTACCATTTGACCTGACTATTCCTTAAATTGTCTCAGACATCCTGGCAAGCCCAAGTGGCAGAAAATGCAGAACTATCGCCAGGTAGTACTGAGCTGAATCTGGATCATATGACCTGCCCCTGGAACTCAATCAAGTTGCCACACGGTCTCATCCTGGTCATTTTATTAATTGCACAGTGGTATGGCTCTACATTTTATCAGACAGAATTTTTTAGACACGACTTTTCAAGTTATAACTGACTTTTACTCTGTTTACATAATCATAAGAAAAGGCATTCTAAAAATATGTATGCAAAATAACATGTTTATAATAGCAACAAAAACCAAGAAATATTTACTGTGGTGGAGTCTGCTAGTTGTCCCCTAATGTCCATTTGCCCCTTCTTCCATACCAATAGGATTCCGGACTTTTTGTTCACTCATCATGTCCAAGAATAAAGGAAATAGTTCTCAGACTCCCTTGCCACTAAGGGGTGGCCATGTAACTTCTTATTCTGGCCATGGGCTCTAAGTGGAATACATGGAAGCATTCTGTTTCCAGAAGTCTTCCTTGTAAGAGGCTTGGATGTTTGCCTTGCCTCCTTCTTGTGTATCTTTTCCTCAGTCTTCCCACCAGGAATACAGATAATGTTGGCTGCCATTGTTGCAGTTATGTTGAATCATGAGGACCAGACCTGACATCTGAAAGATGACAGGGCAATGTGGAAGGAACATGGAGCTCTGAAGACTGTACAGCAGAGCTTTGAGACCTACATTTTGTAAGATGCTTGCATGTGAGAAAGAAAGAAACCTCTTTCATATTTAAGCTGCTATTACTTTGAGTCTTTTACTTTCAGCCAAACCTAGTCCTAGATGATATACCTAGCAATAAAATTCAGAAAAAAATGTACAAAACCTATGTAGAGCATACTCTATTTAATGAAGGACATAAATGAACACTTGAATCAGTAGAGAATCATGCTAATTTTCTGGTTGAGAAGGCTCAATATTATAAAGATATAAATTCTCCCCAAATTGACCTATAAATTCAATGCAAACATAATCAAAATCTCAATTGGATTTTTAAATGGATCTTCAGGTGATTCTGAGGTTCATCTGGAAAATTAAATGTACAAGAGTACACACAAAAAAAATGTTAACTAAAAAGATCATAAGTAGGGATTTGCCTTCTAATATGTCAAAATAAATTATAAAATACATTAATTAAAATAATGCATTATTAGTATAGAAAGCACAATATACATCAATGAAATAAAACAAATATACATGTATATATACACATAGAATATAAATAAATATAAGCATGTATCATGTATATATATATATACACACACATGCACACAGGTATATATATATATGTAGATATATATATATATATACACATGCATGAGGCTATATATATTTAAATGCAAACACTTACATTCATATATAGTATATATATAAATATATGCTATATGTATGTAAAGATATATAAGTATATGAAAATATCTGTATGTTAGTAGTTTTTAAAGCAGGGATGTTAAATGAGTGATGTTCAGGGAATTTGATATACCTCTGGGTAAGAATTAATTTAGAGTTTATTTTGTATAATTTGTAAAAATAAATTCTGAGTAGATTTAAAATACCTAAATGTAAAAATAAAAAATTTAAAACAACCAGAAGGCAATACAAGAAAGTTTTTAAATATAAATTCTAGGTTGGAAGAACATTTCTAAACAGTTCTTAGTAGTTATAAGAGAAAATTAAATGTTTTCATTACATACAAATTTAAAGCTTCTTTTCAAAAAATGGTATAGCAAAGTTAAAACACAAGCAACAATTTGATGAAAATATTTTCAACATATAAATGGTATGTGCAACAGGGAGATGGTAAATTCCATAATGTGTGAAGAATTCTTACAAATTCAATAAAAATTGGTAAAAGATTGCAAAGAATTAACAGAAAAAATAAATGCAAATAACCTGCAAATATAAGAACATACAAATATATTTAACATTTTAGTAATGAAAGAAATTAAAAATAAGATAAAGATACTAACTTTTTGGTCATTCATTTGCAAAATTTTAAAAGAGAAAATTTTGTTTTGAAATGGATGTAATATTCAAAAACTCTCATACACTATGGATGGAATTAAAAGAAAGCAATCTGGCGATATCTTTTAATATTTAGAATGTGCATATCTTTCAGCCAAATGGTTCCACCCCTAAGAATATATCTTACAAAAAGTACAGCCTATGAATACTAACATATGTATAGGGATGTCCATTGTTCATAACAATCTGAATAAAGAATGAAAATCTACCCATATTTGTAAAGATTTCCAAAAAAGGAAAGAAAAGCAAAACAACAACAACAAAAGACAACAAAGAGTTGGAGTAATATGTCTCATATACATAAAAAAGAAAACCAAACCTACATAACAAGTGTATAGTTAGAAAACAGCTTAACACAATGCACACCAAATTTAGGGATGGGACAAGAAAGAACAGATGAGTTTAAAGGGACACAAGCAGGCTATTCCCATGGACTTTTGCCTTACTTGAATTATTCTGATACTTATTTTCTACAAAAATACATATATAAATGTATACATTAACACTGTTTAAATCTGAACAATGTGAACTCATTAGGCCATGAGGATAAAAGGAAAATCTACAATTTTAGAAAGGAAAGGTGGTTCATCTCAAAGAGGCAACACAGGGATACTTGGGTGGCTCTGTGGGTTAAGGTACCAACTCTTGGTTTCAGCTCAGGCCATGATCTCAGGGTCCTGAAATTGAGCCCCTTGTGAGGCTCTGCACTCAGTGCAGAGTCTGCATGAAATTCTCTCTCCCACTCCCTCTACCCCCTGCTCATGCTTTCCATCTCTCTCTCTCAAATAAATAAATATATATACATATATTATGTATATATATGCATAATATGCATATTATGTATTATATACATGTATTAATACATATATATGTATATATATATATATACATATATATATTAAAGAGGCATCACAAAAGGTGACTTTTAAGCAAAGGGTGACATTTACTATTGTAAACAAGTGGGGATGCGAGCATCCTAGAGTCCCATGCTAATCCATCACCGGGTCCCATCGTCGCTATTTCCTGAAGGTCCAAACCCATTTTCCTCCAAATTCAAGTTTCTTTACATTTTTCCTAGAGTATGTCATATTAACAAGAGAAACAATCCCAGCCCTGACAATGTTTTGAATTCAAAGGAGAAGCTTGGTTAGGATTTTGAAGTGTCTTAGTATTAAAATATATCTAAATGATAGCAAAGTCACAGTTTTAACTGCATAATATTGATAGGATATATATCAGTGAATTTAGATTCCAGAAAAACTGCAAATTCTAATAGCATAAGTCCTAGTAATGCATGCTTATAACATAAATTTGGATAAGTGGCTTAGTTTATTCCTATGTATCAAAATATCACTTATTTTATATCCCAGGAAATTATAAAACAGAAATGTCCAGGACTTAAGATTTCAAAATTCCTTAAGTAAAACAAGAAACAAAAATTATTTTTTCTTTAATACTTCCATAAGATATTGTCTTTTTCATGAGACTGTTTTATGAAACTGGTCTATAATTATTGATTACCGAAAAATTCATCATCTGTTATTTAGGAGTCATGAATATTTTATCCTATTTAACTACTGGGTTCCAATGATACAAATAATCACTTACTCACTATGTAGACATGGAAATAATTGCTTGAAAAGGAAAGTATTTATCCAATTAATTGTTATCTTTCTATGAATCCAAAACAATTGCTTTAGGATAGTATGACATAAGAGAAATAATCAGAAGCCAACTCTTATCTACCAGCTATGTGAACATACATTGTTTATATAACTGCTCTGACAACTAGATAAAAATTTTAAAAGGCAAGTAAATTGTTCAGAACGCAGATGACTCTTGCCAAATATTATGCTTCCTTTCCACTAAGTGTGCAAATGGGCTTTGGGAACCTTAAGCTCAAGTCATAGTTTATGAAATCCTTTCTTGATTATTTATAGACATAATAACTTAGAAACCTATTTGATTAATAACCATAAAATAATCTGGATTGAGATTTCAGAATTCTGACACAAAGTTACTGAATTAGAATAATAAGGAATAAATTCAAAAACTATACAAACATCTTTCTAGGTAATTCTGATGATCAACTGGAGGAACAATACTATCCTAGACATTTTAGTAAGTGCAAAGAGAAGTATTTAAAGTAACTGGCAATAAAATTCTAGAGAATTAAAATGGCAAGAATGAGCTATGAGGAATGGTGCACATTTATTCACATCTTCTAAAATCTTTAGTTTCTTCATTTTAGCCATCTTGTCTGTTTTAACTTTTTATAGTATATGCTAATATCCATATAGTAAAGAGTAAATAAATGTCATTCTTGGCAGATATTGACAGCATCTTACTTATTATTCAAATAGACCATCTTTGCAATCTAGTATCACCACTATAAACTCCTATGGAGCTATCATTGTTTCTACATGGTCAAAAGCATTGCTTGGTGAATAAATCTACATTTTGCTTTACAAATTGCTTTGCTATTTGCTTCATCTTGCTTAGAACTTCCTAATCATTCATGACATATGACATTGTGATGGAAAGACACACACACAGAGCCACACACTGTGCTCCATTAATTTTATTTGTTTACTTAATGAAAGTTCCAGCCACTGCATCTAAATAGCTTTTCCTTTTTCTGGGTCAAGAACATGAAATGACAAATGGAGTGTGATGCTTGGAAATTATTCTAAGAGTTACTTCTCCAACCTATCTCAGGTTGCTATATAACCCAAGAATTAGAGTTCTGGAAAGGCCCTGCTGAGATAACTTAGTCTGCTTCTGCCTCTGGGCTAGGTTTTTGTATCACCTACATAGTAAAATGCAAAGCTCAATGCCAGCTTCTGAGACTGTCTATATGTAGAAAACTAGGATTGTGCTGTGTGAATGTGAGTGCATAAAATGAAATATGACCCCCAAAATACTAATGTTTTTAAACCAACTGTAGCATATTAAACAGTCTTCATAATATAGAGAAGTTATCCCTGGCTGTACTAATTTCATAACTACATACTTTTCTTTTTTTTTTAAAGATTTTATTTATTTATTTGTCAGAGAGAGAGAGAGCGAGAGAGCGAGCACAGGCAGACAGAGTGGCAGGCAGAGGCAGAGGGAGAAGCAGGCTCCCTGCCCAGCAAGGAGCCCGATGTGGGACTCGATCCCAGGACACTGGGATCATGACCTGAGCCGAAGGCAGCCGCTCAACCAACTGAGCCACCCAGGTGTCCCATTTTAAAATATATTTTGGTTATCTTTTTTTTTTAAGATTTTATTTATTTATTTGACAGACAGAGATCACAAGTAGGCAGAGAGGCAGGCAGAGAGAGAAGGGGAAGCAGGCTTCCTGCCGAGCAGAGAGCCCGATGCGGGGCTCGATTCCAGGACTCTAGGATCATGACCTGAGCTGAAGGCAGAAGCTTTAACCCACTGAGCCACCTAGGCGCCCCAATTATACAATAATTTTTGAAATTTCTTAGCGGGTATGTCCAACTCTTTCTGCCAGACTGTGAGCTTCTTGGTGGGAAAGTGTCTCCAGCTTTATTCTTATTCTTGGGCAATACAATGGGTGCTCAAAAAGTATTTGATGAATAAAGAGAATCTGTGGTAGATTTCTAGCTCTCAGTTTCAACCATCATCACCTTGAATGACTCAACATGCCTGAGCCTAAACCAGCTCATCTCAAGAGCTGAAATGGTTAATTCCCAATGTAAGATCTTTGTGAGAGTTAAAGGATACTTCAATTGGCCAGGAGATGTAGGCACTGTGGAGTAGTGGGTTTTTAAATGGTGTCTACCACTCCATTCTCTTAACTTCCCACCTCGCCTCCCTCCTCTCTTCCACCAAACAAAGACGATAATTCTTTGGCAATAACCCAGCAATTTCACAATTCTCACTCAAACCAACATCTTCTTGAAAATTTAACTAAAACAGGTCTACCACTCCCATCCTGATTCCACATGTCTGAGAAAAAGCTGTCGTTTTCACAAGACCCTCGCCACACTGATCAGACCGAGTCTTAGACAAGCTATGACCTCGAGGTCTGGCGCCCAGCAGATGCTGAGGAGGCCCTTGCTCAGCTGAACCTCACGACACCGCACTTGGCTTACCTGGAACCGATGACGCACTCAGCACCTCTCAGACCAGAAACGCTGTGCCCCAGAGCCTGATTCAGCATTCAACAGAGCACTACATATTTTCATGCAGTGGTTTGGAATCATCAGGTTGCTTGGTCCATTCTGTTTCTCAGCTTATCAGCACAGACCAACTATCTGCTAAAAAATAAAATAAAACACCTTTTAAAACTGTTGAGATAAAGTGAGGTCATCTATCTATGTAAAGCACATGGAACAATGCTTGGTCCATTTTAACTTCTCCACGTTGACTATTATCTTTAATATTATAATTATTAGAAACCACTGTGAGAACATTTAGCTGCAATTAATTCTCTCTTTCTCACCATTACAAATTGACAGCAGATGCTAATAGCTTTTACCTGGAATCCTGATCGGATGAGACCCCAAAGAGACAAAATTAGTTGCAGCATTCTAATGATAAACACTGTGCACTTTTTCACACATAGTGTTCTATTGTCTAGATTTAAAAGTTCCTTTCATTTAAATCTTAACCTTTTGTACAAACCCAACACAAGCCATTTACTTTTTCACAGCAGCTCCACTGATCACTGCAACCCAAGGTTCCTCCATCTTCTGGAAAAATAGTGGTAGCTAACACATCATTCTGTGCTGTCAGGTACTATTATATATATATTTTCTCCACACCATATCCTCTGAGTTGGGCACTAGCATTTTCCCATTTCACAGATAGGAAAGCTAACGCCTTGCTAGGAACTCTAGCGAGTGGTAGAACAGGATTGAAATCTTGGTCTTGAGCTCCAGAAGCTGGTTCTTGACCTCCTTTCTTCTTGTGAATCCATCTGGAACTCATATTGACCTTGTGAATATTTGAATTTGTGAAACTACTTGAATTTCCCTACTGGAGTACCTCCTGTGACAGGAACAGAGCCCTGCATGGTCTTGCCCCAGTCAGTTGGCAGAGGAGAGGGCCCATTTTCTCCCTGGCCCCAAGGTCTCCCACAGTGACTTGGGCTCCTGCACCCTCATTCTGAAAAGCCCCTGTGTCACTCGTTGCCTCCATTTCCCCCTTTCCTAGATACTGTGGGGGTTGGCTAGGAAGATGGTATTGGCAGCAGGTGCTGCTGTCTTTGTAGTGGAGGAAAAATAATTTTCCTCTATCTTTCTAGGTACTTGGCTGGGGATCCACTAATAAAGATAGACTAACAGGAGAAAAACAAAGAAAAGTTTGATAACATGTATATTTCCTGTATACATGGGAGAGACTCAGGAAAACTGTGTAACAAGCTGAAATGGCCTAAACCATCACCTTAAATAATAAATGCAGCTAAAGACAAAAGAGGATGTTGGTGAGGGGAGGAAAGCCAGTGATGGGTGGGGGGCTATCAGGAAAAGCATAGTAAACAAGGGTAAAATTGTTATGTAGATTTAGGTCATTGCATTCTCCATCCATACAAGTTTCTAGAGTTTTAATCACCCCTCTTTTCCTGGTACAGAGAGGAAGACACCCTTCCAAGTGAAGATTTCCCTTATAAATGTAAATTTTTCTTACAAAAGGGTAAATTCTACTTGGTTTTTAGAGCTTTCCCTATGTCTGCTGTTTCTTTAAAAAGAATTGCCTAAAATAATCCTTATGCCAAAGAGATATTTTGGTATGGCAAATTCTGCTTTCCTTCCTCACTGCAGCCCCCACTCTTTCCCCTACCTTAAGCACCTGAGCTCAGGGACCACAGAAAGGCAACTACAGGTTGTGACACATTAGCTTGGCCTGGTCCTTGAAGACCCCTGTCCATAGGCTGGGAGAGGCCTCCTCTGCCTAATATCACAAGAGGGTAGCCTGGGTGGTTGGGCAGCACAGTGAGAGGGTCCAGGTGGGTCTGGTCAGTATGTCCCCAGCCATCCAGCCACACAGCCCCTCATCCTGTCAGTGCCAACACCCACAATACAACCTAGCTCAACACATGCCCCTTTGTGCCAGTTTGCCCTCCCCTTTGTGGTGTCCCACCTCAGGGTGACACCAAACTCCCTTGGGCATTTCCTTGGTGATTTTTTTAAAGACTTATTTATTTCAGAGAGAGAAAGAAAGAGTGTGTGAGCGGAGGAAGGAGAAGAGGGAGAGGGAAACAAGCAGACTCCCTGCTGAGAAGGGAGCCTGATGTGAGGTTCAATCCCAAGACACTGAGATCATGAGCTGAGCCAAAATCAAGAGCTGGAGGCTTAACTGACTGAGCCACCCAGGTGCCTCCTCCTTGCTGATTATAAATGTGATTTTAAAGAATAGAAAATGAGGCAGTTTCTATTTTTAAAATGGTGTCTGGAAAAAAAAAAAGTTTTGGTGAATATTTTTTGTTGCTATTTACTTTCCCCACAAGTATATGTAATTACTCTGCAATTAGATTATAAGCTCACTGAGGGAAAAGACAATATTTTATAGATTTTGGGTTCTCCCTAAATACTGATCACAGTAGTGGTAATTCCAAAATTCCTCTGTAGGAAGGAAATAGAAGCACCTTCTATTGAGGGGGAAGGTAGGGATAAACTAGGGGATTTGCTTAAAGATTCATTTTCAAAGCAAATGTTTTTTTTTCTTTTTTTTTTTAATTATTATTTTTTAATTTTAATTTTTTTTATTTTTTTATAAACATATAATGTATTTTTATCCCCAGGGGTACATGTCTGTGAATCGCCAGGTTTACACACTTCACAGCACTAACCATAGCACATACCCTCCCCAG
>PISX010022579.1:0-31323 GCA_004024625.1 Mellivora capensis
AAAAAATATTTATTTATTTGAGAGAGAGAGAGAAATATCATGAGCGGGGGAAAGGGCAGAGGGAGAAGCAGACTCCACTCTGAGCAGGGAGCCCAATGTGGGACTTGATCCCAGAACTCTGAAGGTAGATGCTTAACTGACTGAGCTACCCAAGCACCCACACAACCTACTTTCTAAAACTTATTTCCAATTGTGCAACCTATGGTCCCTTTACTAAAACCAATAGCCCACTGCTCTCCACACTGAAGCAGTACTTTTTTCCTCCACCATGCCCTCCTGACTTCTTTATTCTCCCTATTTTAAAATCCAACTCTTTCACGACTTAACTCTAAGCTCATTACCTATACAAAGCTTTGCAAGACCCTCCCTCCCCTCAACCTTTAGCTGGGATTAATCTCCTGCACTTCCAACTAGAACAGATACATAGTGAACTAAGTCCATGGGATCTAGGTCACATGCCTGATTTCCAATTCTGGATCTGAGACTTGCTGGAAGAATGAGATCAGGAAAACCACTCAATTCTATGTGCCTCAGTGTCCTCATCAATACAATAAAAATAGCATTTATATCAAAAGATGGTCTTAAGGACTGAGAAAATGCATATGTATCATTACAACTGTGTATGGCTATGTGTCAACAAAATGGCATTAAGCAAGTATGGGACTTACTTTTTGCACAAAATGGATTAGGCTGCATGGAGTGGCAACAAACCAGATGTCTTGTATTTTCCTATTTGGCCAATCTTATCTCACGGTTTCATGGTCACAAAATGGCTACTATACCTCCAGGCATTGCATTTGCACTCAAAGCATATAGAAAAAAGAGGGAAAAAACCAAACACCATGGGCCAGCTGTGTCTGTCACTACTTCCCAGGAAATGATGGATTCCTGACAAGCTCTGCCACTTGCATTTACATTTCATTTGCCAGGACTAGATCATGCGGCTACAGTAGCTGGAAAAGAACCTGGGAAATTGAATTTTTGTGGTTACATGCACTATTGTCCCAAATCAAATTGGAATTTCCTATACAGAAAAAACGAGGGAACATATATTGTGTAGGCAACCAGAGGGCAGGTCCTGACTTTTAGCACAGAATCTATTTATGTTAAATCAGTGATAAATGCCAACAATTATCTGGGTCTTTTTCATGCAACTAAGTGTTTCTGCCTTGAGTGGGTTATGTGTGTGTCCCTCAGTTTTACCGAGGACACTTTGTCCATCCTCTTTCATGTTCATTGCTGGCAAACATGCTACAAGAGCACACTAGATTTACTTACTAAAGAAAGTCACAGGCTTGAAAAATACAGTTCCTGAGGAAAATGTGAAAGGATGTCAAAAGCCTCTGTGGAGGAGCCTGGTCACATGCTATTATCAGGGATTATCTAATTGAAGGAGTTAAGTAAAAGGACACAAGAGTTATTTCAGTAACAGTTATAATAATATGTTTATATAAAGGTAACCTTTGGGTTGGGTGAAGTATAGAATGAATCTGGGATTTGATTACTGATTCTTTAAGTTACAAATTTTGTCAGGTGGCTTTCTTCCAGACATACTAGTATACTTACACACTAACTTTATCTTTAAAAAATAAAAATACTAACTTATCTTTAAATTTATTTGAATTTTCAGGATATTTTTAAAGAATGTTATAAAGCACAGAGGTAAAATAATAATAATAAAAACATCCTAGTAAAAAAAAAACCATGGAAATCACTTGGAGATTCTATTATTTTTCTTCACACATTTACGCATCCTCATTTGGTTCATTTGAAATTTCTCAGGTTCCAGACGGGTTGCAGGAGCATAACCTTCTCTAAGATGCCAAAAAGAAATTTGAGAATAGGTAAGGGCACTGACACTGCATTCCCAGGGAAATGACATGCTGGCCTCACTGCAAAATTTTCACGTATGACCATTAATGCCATTTTGAGGATGTTCCCATCTATCAGTGCTGCTAGTGAAACTGGATCTTCTTTCCTATTCTAGGACAAGCACAGAATGACGGATGACATACTCCAGCTAGGTGCTCGAGTGGAGACAGAAGGGAAAAAAATCAAATGGAATCATGAAGCTGTGGTATAATTAATGCTGAGAGTGGTAGGCATAGAGGGCTGTCAGAATACTTGGCTAGAGACGATTCATTTCATTGAACCTGTGAAGTAATTCTTCATATGAAAAAACTTGGTCCTTTTATATTGTATGAACAAACCCCTTCCCCCCCCCCCTTTTGTGGTCCCTTCTCCATCAGCTTGATCCTGGCACTTCAAAGCTCTGAGATCAATAGTTCTATCAGATAGTCATTTCCAACATAGTTTTCTTCATTATGTTTAAATTAACAAAATGTATTATTTAACAAAATGTAAAGCTAAATTATACATAGTTACATTACCTAGAAAAATATAGCCTAATTATTTGAAAAAGTAGAACAAATTTTTGGTAGTTTCTAAGAGAAAGAAGCAGACCCAGCAATTAAATATAGTAAAACATGAAAGTCATTACAGGTTATAAGAAAAGCCAAATTAATTATTAAGACTTAGTTTTATAACCAGTGCTCTTTCAAGTGTGATGAACATGGGAAGTTTCATCTCACAGAGCTTTATTAGTGAAGCTGGGCTTCCGCATACAGAGGTAGTTTCTTAAAATGCTAATATGGTCAAACAAGAAAGAAATATTACTTAAAAATACTGATGTCCAAAAATGGTTAGGCCTCTGGAAGAATGAATAGGGCTGATTCCATTGTTTCTTTATAGTTGGCTACCCTCTTGTCACTGCTAGGTGCTCAAGCAGAAATGAAAACAAAGAACCATAGGAAATGATTACACTGTGGGGTGGGGTGAGTCATGCTAAGACATTGGTGGACATAGAAGGCCAGAGGAGCACTTGACTGGGAATGCCTAATTTCATGGAAGGAAGCTGTGAAATATTTTTTTCCCCTGAAAAAATCACTAATATCCAATTTCATTTGGGAAATCCCTTGTATTTGCTTTATAAAGAATGGAGACATAATATGGCTCTAGGGTCCATTGTAGGAACGTGGGCAAGTCATTGACATGTTTGTTTTTACCACTGTCATATACAAAACAGGAGATGACCACTACCTACTGGCATAAAGTCTACATAAGGATAAAATGAGATAACCCAGGTACAATTCTTAGACTAACATCTGGCACGTTTTATAGAGTTAAAAAAAAAAGTAGCTGCTTTTTTTATTATTGTTGTTGTCAATCCCATAAACAAATAAATCTACTTCACATATAACAATACCCTATTTCCAGTGTTTTCACACCGCCTACTACATACCAACTACCTTGTGGGGTAATTTCATAGGTTTTCTTTCCTTCTTACACCCTTCCCCACTCCTCACTCCTGCAAGGTAAATACCATCCCCACAAGGCAAATGAAGAAACTGAGGGCAGAGAAATTCACCCATTCAATTAGCAAACCTTTCCTAAGTATCTACAGTATTCCAGGCACCTTTCTGGGGACTGGAGTATGACAAGACAAGTTCCCCCATTGGGCGATGCTCAGAGTCTAAGTTTGAGCCAACCAGGTAGACTTGTAGTACGACCGACTGACCAGAGGAAAACAAAAGAAGATAAAGGGTTAGAGGAAGGATCAAGAGTTCCATTTGGGGATATATGTTAAGTTTATGATGCCTATTAGTCATCGAAATGGAGATATCAATTAGACAGAGACATATCAGTCTAGTTGGCAAACTCCAAGCTCCATACCAAATCTTCACAGCACATAGTTCTATATGACCTATGAGCTAAAAACAGTTTAAGAAAAAAAATTTTACTTGCATTTTAAAAAAATGTAATTTTATTTTTTCTAATAAACTTGATTAGATGTTGTGTTAGGAGGCATGCAGACAACATTAATCTCACTGATCTCCACCAGAGCTCTTGGGTGACCAGGTGCACGGTCAGTGAGCAGCCATATTTTGAAAGGAATCTTTTGTTCTGATCGTTACATCACAACAGTGGGCTTAAAGTATTCAGGAAATTGTGTTGCAAACAGATGTGCTGTCATCCCAGCTTTCTTGTTCCAGTTACAGAGCACAGGAAGAGTAGACTTAGCATCTTTCTTAGGAGCCCTGGCATTTTCACATGGTCAGTGAGCACTGGCTTCAACATAAGGTCACCAGCTGCATTAGCACCTAAAGCGAGAGTCAACCTGTCCTTTGAAGCTTTAAACCCAGGCACTGACTTCTCCTCTCTCCCTATGGAAGTCCTAGATGGCACCTTCTTCAATAAGACTGTTTTGTCTACATTGAAAATCTGTTGTTTGGGGTTTCCACTGTCATGAATTATCTTAGCTAGATCTTCTGGAGAACTTGCTGCAGCTTCTACATCAGCACTTGCTGCTTCGGTTTGCACTTTGATGTTAGGAAAACAGCTTCTTTCCTTAGACTCCTTGAATCAACCTCTGCTAGCTTTGAACTTTTATTCTGGAGCTTCCTCATGTCTCTCGGCCTTCAGAGAATTGAAGAGAGTTAAGGCCTCGCTCTGGATTAGGCTTTGGCTTAAGGGAATGTGGTAGCTGGTCTGATCATCTCTCAGACCACTAAAATCTTCTCCATAGCAGCAGTTTGGTCATTTTCCTTCCTTATCATTCACGTATTGTTCACTAGAATAGCACTTTTAATTTCTTCAAGAGGAAATTCATAACCTGGCTAATCATTCGATGCAAGAGGCCTAGCTTTTGGCCTGTCATACCTTGCTCACTAAGACTAACCATCTCTAGCTTTCAATTCTTCCTCTCACCTGAATACTTAGAGACCAATGCAAGTAGATTAACTGGCTTAGTTTCAATAGAATGAGGACCAAAGAGAAGGAGAGAGACAGAAGAATGATCAGTCAGTGGAGCAGTCAGGACACATAGAACATTTATCAATTGTTTGCAGTATTATATGGGTTTGGTTCATGACACCGCAAAACAATTAAAATCGCAACAACAAAGATCACTGATCACAGATCACCATAACCAATACAATAATCATGACAAAGTATGGAATGTTGCAAGAATTATCAAAATGTGACACAGAGACACAAAGTAAGCAAACACTATTCGGACAATGGCAGCAAGAGATTTGCTGGACACAGACCTCCCACAAACCTTAAACTGGAAAAAAACAAAAAACAAACAAATAAAAACCCCCAAACAAACAAACAAAAAAACCACCAAAGTATCTGCAGGGCCCCCTGGGTGGCTTAGTCATTTGAGCAGCCAACTCTTGATTTCAGCTCAGGGTCATGGGATCAGGGCCCACATCTGGCTTTGCACTCAGCACAGAGTCTGCTTGAGGATCACTCTGTCCCTCTGCCCCCTCCCCCACTCACATACACATACGTGTTCTCTCTCTCTCTCTCAAACAAACAAATAAATAAAATCTACAAGAAAAAACACCCCAGTATCTGCCAAGTGCAACGAAGTAAAATACAATATAACGAAGTATGCCTATAATACACTATACGTTGTGAAAAAGATATGAAATTCAAATTTCAGTCATTCCATTTACTGGAACTTAGCTCATTTATTTACATATTTGTCCCTGGATATTTTCATTCTACAACAGTAGGGTTGAGCAGTTGCAACATAGCTTTATGTGGCCTGCAAAGGCTAATTCTTTACTATCTGACCCTACACCGAGAAAGTTCTCCAGTCCCTGATCTGGAGGGTAAACCGGGGCTGGGAGTCAATAGTATAATATTGTTCAAAATAACATGGCTCCAGATGACCTCCCAAAGGAAGCTAGTTAGATAAAACAGGAAGATCCTGAAACATGAAGAATTAATCCAGAGCCTTTAGGGAAGGAGGAGGAGCAAGCAAAGTCATCTAGAAAGGAATGATGGGAAAGGGACACAAAGTAAGGGCCCACAGAGTGCAGAAACCCAGAGAGAAGAGACTCCCACCGAGAGCCAGGTTGGCTGCACTGAATGAAGCTGAGAGGTCATAGTGATATTATTTAATTGACTTGGCAATATCTGGGATTGTCAAAAACCATTTCAGTAGAGTGTTGGAAGTCTTGGGACTTGAAGACTAGAAAAGTGAGTGAAAATGAGTAAATGTAAGTTCATGCAACTTCTTTCACAGTTCTGCTGCGAAGACAAGTAAAGAAATAAGTGGTAACTGAAGGGGTATAAAAGAACAAGAAAAGGATTTTGAAACATGAACGATACAGCAAGTTTATATGCTGGTGGGAATGTTCCAGTGGAGAAGGGGAAAGTGATGACAGAAAAAAAGTGGGATTTGGGGAGTGAAGCCCGAGAGGATCAGAGGGCACATGATGCAAAGCTTATGTGGAGAGTTTAACTTTTGACAGGACACCTCTTCCATCATAAACGAGAGGAATACAAGTGCATAGGGATTGGGGGTTTGATGGTGAAAAGATACAAATCTTCTTGTCTGCATCTATCATCACAATGGGAGGTGAGTTTTCCTTGTTATATGTGTACTGGAGGTGGGGTAATAGGGGTAGGGGGTAGGGTTTGAGAAGAGAGAAGAAATGAGAAAATTACCAGGAAGAGGAGGAAAAGAAATTTACTTGGAAACCAATTAGCACTGCCTGGCAAAAATGAGTGTCCATCTGAGATTTGGAATCATGGATTGGCGGGGGGGAGGAGCAAGATGGCGGAGAAGTAGCAGCTGGAATCATGGATTGGAAGTGAAAATGGTAACTTTTCCCAGCAACCACCACAGAGTTGATACTTACAGTGGAATGCAATGGATAATTCTCTAAAAATTGCCACAGGCTGGAATCAAGCTTGGTTCCCTCTAAGGTCAGTGGTTCTGTCTTTGAGCTGTGTCAAATTGTTCCTATCCTGACAGATCCATGCATGGCTATCATAGATTTTTCAGGACCTAGATCTATTCAATTACCATATATCAAATTGGTATTTTTTTCTCCTTGCAAAGTAAAATGCAAATTAACCTGTTATTTTTTGGGTAGTACTCTATGAAGTACTACACCTCAATTATTCATTCTATCAGAACTAGTACAACTTTTGGAGCATGATATATCCTCAGATACTTCACTATTCTCCATACACAAATAATTCAGGCCCCTAATAATCCATTTCCAATAAATGTAGTGGTGTGTTGATCTGGCATTGCCAACCACTATTCAGTCCACTCTGAGAAGGCATTTGCTGTGTATTTCTTTGACTTCAGCGCATCCTTAACATCTAGTAAGGTTATTTTATTTTATTTTATTTTAAAATTTGACAGAGAGAGAGAGAGACAGCGAAAGCAGGAACACAAGCAGGGAGAGTGGGAGAGAGAGAGAAGCAGGCTCGATCCCAGGACTCTGGATCATGACCTGAGCCAAAGGCAGACGCTGAATGACTGAGCCACCCAGGTGCCCCAACATCTAGTAAGTTTTTAACAAGAAGGTGCTCATTAAGTTTTTGATGAGTTAGTGGCTCTCAATTTGAGAATAAACTGTAAGTGGGTATTTTTTTTTATGAAGAATACAAATGAAATAAAATGCTCACAAATTAACTGAGGGCATTCGATGTATTTAAATCAGTCCTTCATCTGAATGTCTGCATCATTATTCTATTCAAATGGAATATCGACTTATAATAGAAATCTTCTCAAAACTTCTGTTTGGCCTAGTTGTTTTTTTTTTTTTTTATCTTGAAATCAACCACAAAAACCATATATTTTTGCTACCAGGTTGTGTGTTTGTTTGTTTTTTTTAAAAACCTTACACTGGAATTGTAAAACTCCCATATACTACTACTTTGTACAAATACTAAATGCTTCCAGCAGAGGGCTCAAGAATTCTATTTTAAGGAAAAAACTTTAAAAAGCTCATAGTCCAACAGCAGCTATTATAAAACTGCTTCAGAAGGCAATGCTCACACACACACACACCCACAAGTGTGATCAAGTAATTTCAGGTCTATCAATTTATTTGAAATAACCCAAACGCAGGGCACCTGGGTGGCTCGGTCTATCAAGCACTGGACTCCTGATTTCAGTTCAGGTCATGACCTCAGGGTTGTGAGATCAAGCCCCGAGTCAGGGTCAGGCTCCAGGTAGGGCATGAAGCCTACTTAGGATTCTTTCTCTCTCCCTCTACCTCTTCTACCCCTGCTCTCAAGATTGCTCTCTTTTTCTCTCAAAATAAATAAATAATAAACAAATGAAATAAAACAATCCAAATGAAAGAAAAAATTAGATTACAATAAGACAGCATTTATGGATAAATATACCTTTATCTAACTCTAGGAAAGAAACTGAATTTATAATACTGTGGATAAATGTACTTTTATCTAATTCCAGAGAAGAAATTAAGTAAATTATAGTCACAAAAATTTATATAAAACTACTTAGGCATATGGGTAAAGGCCGGGGAAGGGTGGGAGACAGAAAGACAGCATACAATTCGTGAGTAAATTCATATGTGGGTGAATAGAATTTCATTGACTATTGTTTTTCACTTTTAGTCTTATTTTTGTTTGTATAAACGTTTGGGTGATTTTTTTTTTTAAATTTTCAAAGATGAAAAATGATATGCCTTATTTTTAGTGCTGAAAACAAGGATGGAACAAAATTTAGAAAGCAAGCAGAATGGTTTATTTATGGAACAGCTTGGGAATTTGGAGAAACTTCATTTTCGAAGTCAGAACTAATCGGGTATAGCACCACTTTATTCATGCCTACAAATAACATTAAAGTACCTCTGGGATTTCAAAGATGTTCAGAGGTCCCAAATCTCTTTATTTACCCTATTTATTTACTTACATGATATCTCATTTTGAGATGGATCTGAGGCACCAATACAAGCATTTCTCTAAAAATTAGGAACATAAATAACTCAAGCTAAGAGAAAATAAGAAACAAGAAATATTACAAAGTCAGGAGAGGAGGTATATCTATCTATGTATGCATACACATACATATGTTTTTATATCTTTATAACAATTTTTTAAAGATTTATTTATTTGAGAGGAAATATGAGCAGGGCAGGAAGGAGCAGAGGGAGAGGGAGAAGCAGGCTCCCCACTGAACAGGGCTGAGCAGGGAGCCCAACACAGGGCTCGATCCCAGGACTCGGGCTGGGATCACGACTTGAGCCAAACGCAACATTCAATGTTGCCTTTTATATTAAGGCTGATAGATGAGGTTGAGAATCACGAAGCTTGATAGCCTGTGTATCTTCTGGGAATCCATTATGTATATAATTTCTCCCAAATGAACTGTTAGTGAGAGTTGTCTCAGAAAACGGGCTGAGGCTGGAGTGCAAGTATTCTCTTTTGCTGAATCAGGGGAAAGGGCTTATGTACTTTAAAAAGCCATCAATAGGCTAACAACTTCTTATTAAATTTAATAAGCTAATCAAGTTTCTCCATTAAATAAACTTAACCTCCCTCCACTCAGAGGTGATTTGATTGAGCACCTAAGGAAGGGTCAGGATTTCCTTAGGGAATAATTCAGAAAGCAGCCAAACTCACAAATTCTAATGATCAAGAAAGAGCACTGCTTAGAAATCCTGCTTTGATTTCTGCTTAGAAATATTATAAAACAAGAATTACTGTTCATCCACCACTGCAAAGGAAAAAAATTCCGATGGGTACCATAAAATATAAAATATTTGGCCTTGATACTTTCTGCTAAAACATTCAAAAGAAACAAGTGCCCAGAAGTACAAAATCTACCCTGGATTAACCAAGTGGGTTGACCTACTATTTTAAGTTGCGGGATATTAGCCAATTCTACTTTGGAGGACATTCGCTAGAAAAGGACTGATTGTTTATTGCCCCACTTGTGACAACAGAACCACTATTGAAAGCATACAGAAAATACTTTTCTTCCTACTCCCTATACTGGCAATGGGTGGGGCAGGAAGTAGAGAGAGTGGAAGGAGAGGAGAGGAAAGAGAGGGAACACATCCAGCTCATTTGAATGGAGTTTTATAAATAAATAAAGATAAGGTTAAAACACAGAGGGACCACACTCATTCTTGTCATCTAAGGCTATCTCAGATATCCAGAGACCCTCCTCAGGTTCCAGCATGCATGCTCTGTACACAATGAGTCCAAGCACACAATGGGTTCCTCAGCACAGAATTAACGTTGAGAAAGATCACAAGAGCTATCCGCATGTTTAAACACGTGTTGTTTTCCTAAGTGACTTTCACAATATCTCAAAGGAAAATATCTATGCCTAAAATGTGACTATCACCCAAGTAGAATGCGAGACTAATGTAATTGAGGTCTGGCAACATTTTCCGTATTTGCCTGCTAACAGCTTTCAGGCCCCAGCCCTGCTTCCTCCCTGCTTTCCCTACACCTGGGAAAAAGTAAGAGAAAGATGAGTGTTCTCTCCCTTGGTGCTGGTAGGAAGTTCAAACCACACAAGTCCCTGCCTCAGTGAAGTCTCCTCCAGCTTCCTTCCCTAGCCACAATAAAAGTCTAAGCCGGTCACCCCTTACTTGCCCTCTGAAGCCACTTTTGGACCCGGATGGGAGCCATCTTGCTCTCCCCAGAAAGCCTCAGTGTATGAGTAATAACCCTTTTTGCCTCCTCTTGATACGCATGTGGCATTGTCAGTCTCAACATCTGAATCAAACTTTGCACACGGAAGGGAGCCATTCTGTTTTTGGAGAATGCCTATAAGACAACTCAGAAACCCCAAACTTGCAAATTATTAGAGAAAAGTCAGGAAACTTAAAACAAAAAACAAACAAACAAACAAAAAACCTCAAAGTACCAGTTTTGTTACCAAATGAAAGCAGATCTCAGAAGTGTGGCCAGTTACATTTCTTCATAGAGATGTTTTAGATGTTGCTATGCTGAGCAAATGGCTTTATAATTCCTGCAGTAACACCTGAGTACATTCTGACCAGGCAGCACACAAATTTAATCTAGGACAGGCTGGCGTGAAGCAGAGACTGTTAATTAGAACTGGTCCTGCTCTACACGGGGGAGGTACTCCCACGTGATTTCCCTCTGTCTGAGTCGACTGTTCCCCTTGAGGAACAGACAGACTTCAGGCCCTGTGAGTCCTTGGGTTCTTGCGTCCTCAGATGAGGAAAGCAGGCTTCTGGGGGTCAGTCAGGACCCCACCAAGAGACTTTGAAAATCTCACTTCTCCTTTTCTCACAATAAATGATTAGGTTTCAACCCGTCCTTCCCACTTTTGGCCACCAAAACATGTCAATATTTATCGCTTTACTTGACATCTTGGCAAGTCAGAAAAATTCCATTTGGCCTATGGTTCTTGTCTATCAAGTCAGTTGACACTTTTGTGAAACCATGAGTGGGAACATGGAACATCTTCACCCCAAAAGAGTAAGTGGATACAACTGCTTTTGTTTGTTTTTGACCCACTGATAAAAGAGAAAATAATGCAGAGTTTTTAAAGATCCACACAAGCAAAAAGTCATGGATGAAATTCAAGCTTCCTTCATCTCAGTCTCTCAGACCTTCCAGTATGGACTCTGGCACAGCTCTGACAAGAATTAAGGTGAAGAGAAAATGATCACTTTTGCATAATTCAAAACATTCTTCCTGAGAATGTGGATTTTAGACTGTGCCTCTAGAATCTTGGGCACAGTGCAGGTATCTTCGAGGCCTTTTGCTTGCCAGGCTTCTGTAGGCTCTGCCAGATGCAGAAAGGATTCTACGGCTAAAATATTTAGGAATTCAGGAATAGCCTGAATGTTGCTCCCCAGAAACTTATTTAAGAAAAATTTCTCCCAGGTTTATTCATATGCTACCACTTAGTTTCAACCAGGTTATGTTTATAAGTAAATCTTATGGGGACTTTTTCCATGTAAAGCAACACATTTATCCCTGTGTAGGGATGGTCCACGGGAAGCAGTTCCAATTAAGATTCCTGTCATTCTGATGCTGGGCCTGGTGCTCAGGTCTATAGAGAAAAACATTCTGCTATGGAGAGTAAATACAGTTTCAGTGATCATCAAAATGGAATGCTATAGTGTATACCTTATCCATGCTATGTAGAAAGATAATGTGAACTTATTAAGGAATCAAATAAGAATCCGGAAGAAAAACTTGACTGCACAGTGCATGAATACTAAGGCATAGTTTCCTTGAGTTTACAATTTCTTTAAAAAAAAAAAAGAATGTATTTATTCATTCGAGAGAGAGGAAGAGAGAGCAGGGAGGGCTGTGAAGGGCAGAGGAAAAGGGAGAAACAGGCTCCCTGCTGAACAGGGACACTGAAGCAGCACTCGATCCCAGAACCCTGGGACCCTGGCCCGAGCCGAAGGCAGATGCTCAACTGACTGAGCTGCCCAGGCGCCCCAAGTTTACAATTTCTGATTGCATGAATATCTTTACATAATCTATCGTGTAACCACAATTACAGCTAAAATTTTTTTTTACTTAAGAGTATCATACTTTCCCACATTTCCAAAGAAAGACTTTAAAATATTAATATTAACGGTTACACAAAATATCCTTGTGAAGATTGTACTAAAACATTTTCTGGATCAGAGGAAGGTAATTAGGATGGGAGTCCTGAAGAGATAGGCTCTGCCACATGCTGAGGAGCCAAGGCTGGAGTTACTGGATAATGAAGAGAAAAGCAAGGAAACACAGGTACCAATGCGTCCTTTCTCTTCAGATGGCCGTATATGACATGGCTGGGTCATGGCTGAAAAAGTCAGCAGTACCTGGAGGCAGCAAATATTAAAGGGGACTATAAATGTCACTGTCACTTGGTGCATAGCTCCTCTCTCCCATCAGGCTACAAGGGACAGAACAGGAGGACAGTTCTCTGGAAAGTAAGAGGAAGCTAACTAGCCTTAAGCCCTTGCTCCACTATAAGGAATGTCTTTAGCACCGTACTTACTTCGCATATAGTCTATCCTCCTTAACATCTTCACAGCCGGAGAGCTAACAGTGAACTTTATTGTGGTTCTCAGCTCTGTTTGCTTTCCTATTTTGGTCCTTAGTTACTCAAATTCCTAGAGGCTTATTCCAGGAGACTTCGAGGTCAGAAGCACTTCCATCTTTTCTCTTTCTAGAAGGATCCTGGTGTTAACTGCTAATCATTAACCCTGGGCTTTCTTAGCAACACCTGCTCACTCCTGAGTGGCTGACCTCTTGTCTAGTTAGGACTGGGAGTCCGCTTCCCAGGCAACATCTCCATCAGAATCCTTTCTTTCCTCGCCTTCTTCTTTCCTGGTCTGAAATAGGAACGAATTCCTGGCCAGAGCTGGAAAGTGAGGAGACTGAGGGAGGCCAGGGAATGCGTAGTCTTGCCTACCAGATTAAGTGAGTGTTTGTGTTTTCTTAGGGTTACTTTGTCCCTTCCTCCCTAAGGCCGAGTTGCCCAGCAACAGTTTATATCACACCACTTGCTTCTGACCTGGCTCCCAGCACCAGCCCAGAATAGGACCTGGAGAGTAGCCTGGCTGCTTCGTCCCTTGTGGCTGCTTCTGCTCTTTACGGCTGAGCAAACACACCCAACGAGGGCTGCGATAGATCCCTGCCTCAGCACAAGCTGTGCCCTAAGTCAGGCGTGCCCACAGGAAGGGCACGTCTCTAATCAGTGTGAAGGTAGAGTGTGTGCTTGTTCGGCCCCACGTAGGTTCTTTGCTAAGAAAAGTGCGTGCACTTTCAGAGGAAGCATTGGCATTAGGAGAAAAGTCTGCTTTCTCTTTAAAATTTCCTGGATGAAATCTGTGACCAACTTTAAGAAGGTTATGCTTTATGCATGGAGGAGGAACACACACACGTCTTGTTACACGTAGCTGCATTCACTCATCGCGCCCACACGATACTTCCAATTTATCTCCCAAGATGGCAACAATTTTCAGACATTTAAAATACTTACATTTTATACTATGCTTACTACTACTGACTAAAGGTATAATCAACTGTCAGCAGAAATAGCTAGAGGTAGACAAGTTCAATGTTAACCCTGATTTTACAAATCTATGTCATGGCTAAAGACAACAGATTAGTGAATATTAGTGAATATCTACAATTGTATATAACAATTAAGAAATTGAAGAGCAATGCTTTTATTCCTGCTTCCATATGCCAAAGTCTTTGCCTAATGCTCATGTCAGTTTCAGAGTAAGAGAAAGCAGCTTCTTTGCATCTCCCAAGCATACTGCAATTTCACTTTTTGCCATTATCTGTGTTCATATCTCAAAGGGAAAGCAGATTTATTATAAAGCCATTTTGGTGTTTAAGAGAGCAAAGTACCATGGATGCTATCCAAGAAAGCCCGTATCAATTTCCACTGTGCAGCAATGAGTCATCATACATAAAGGAGTTCAAGGGCAGCAACTCAGGGCCCTTATGAACTGAGTGTTGCAAAGGCACCCAGGATGAGAGAACCATCAAGGGTTCACTTTCTGAAACGTCCAAGTGCTTCCCTGCCTCCTTCAACAAAGTAGAACAAAGATGACTTAACCTTTCCTTGGTGGGACAATGGATCTGAAGCTAAGAGGCCTGGGTTTGACTTACTGAGTCAATATACACTTGGGAGAGTGATTTGAGTCATTCCCTGCCCTTCCTGGGCTCATCCTCTTCATGACGGGATCACTACATTCTTCAGAGCTGTCTAGAAGATTAGGTCAAATAGCACACATAAAGGAGCCAGGGCAATGCCCCTGCTCTTGCAGAAGATGTTCCATGAAATGTCAGCCCACTTTCTGTCCCTCCGGACACAATCTGAACAGGTGAGTTCCTGCTCTGTGCCACAGGCTTGTCACTGCTCCGTGGGTACCCACATCAGCAATGGGTCACTGGACAGAATAAATGCAACTCCGGGTCTGGCCTGAGGGCTTGTCTTTTTTTTTTTTTTTAAGCATTCCTGGCTTTCTTTTTAACTCATAAAACTGGAATATGTGCATATGACTCCTAAGCAAGGAGATAGGGCTGTCACTCTGCAAACTTCTCAAGCAGTTTTCTTACCTTTCAAAAAGCCCCCTTCAGTCCATGTTTCGTAAGTCCACAGGTATTACATACGTAATTGTGAAAGAAACTACCAGGCAATCAAGGCAAACAATAAGACAGCCACTTATTATAATCTGTATGTGTCTTTTACCCCTGCCTTTATAGCATTTTTTCACCTTTCTGTTTACTAATGATTTAAATGTTTTGCAACCCATAACTTACGAGCTGAAACCATTCCATTATTAATGCAGCCAAATACAAAAGCTACTCGTGTGCATACTTCTATCAAAAAAACACAAAATTCACCATTTCATTCCCATTGCACACCAGCAAAGTATGAGCTATGGGTTATCAATAGTAGAGGTGAGCAAATGCAGGTGTAATCACATTTTAGACTGAAGAGAGAAACCTACACAAGACACAATTTAGAGCTAGTATCTGTCTTTACACCTATAAACCAAAAAGCATCCAATACATAATTTACTCACCTCACTAGGAATCAGTTTTGGCAACTCTGAACAGTAACTGTCCACATGAATTTCCTAAGGCATGAAATCCGGCTGGGCTGACCCTGAATTTGTGATCTATTTCTTTTGTATTTCCCTTTGTACCTGCTACTTGATGGATGTTTTTTTTTTTTTCCTTTCTACCCACCATTTTTATTTCAACTTCTGAGTTGCCTCAAACACTCCATGAAACATATCTCAAACTCTAGTAGCTCTAGAAAGTGGACAATATCATATAGTTTAAAAAGCCTCTAAAGAGGGAAATTTAGTAGGAAAGTGAGCTCCCAACATTCTTCAAGACCCAAATACCACCTTCTCTGTGAAAGTTTGTACTGATGGCCCCAGCTGACCACATCCTCCTTGTTGTCTCCACTGTATCTTGTATTCTGCTTCTATTGTATCTCCCAACACAATGAGGACATGTGATTACGTCTATGCCTCTTTCACCCACCGGGATTTGGGTCCGCCAAGAGAAGAGGTTATTCTAGCATAGAAGACACTAAACCTAAGTTAAATAAAACAAAATTTAAAAAAAAACCAACTTTATAAAAGACAGTAAACATCCAGTCTGTATGTGGGTCGATTTAGTTGAGTGGTTCTCAAATGAAAATGGGGGGTGAAGAGTAGAAAAAATGAGTGAAGGTGGTCGAAGGTAGATAGTTCCAGGTTTAGATAAATAAGTCCTGGGACGTAATATACGGCATGGTGACTATAGTTAACAATACTATTATATATTTGAAAGATACTAAGAGAGTAGATTTTAAAAGTCCTCACCACAAGAAAAAAATTTTTAATTTAATGTGTGGTGACGGATGTTAACTAAATTTACTGTAGTAAGTTTATGGAATCCTTATGTTCTACACCCAAAACTAATACAATGCTATATGTCCAGTTAAAAACAATTTTAAAAGGAAGGTTTCTGTGTGTTTTCATCTTGGCTTTAACAACATAAAACTAGTAAAGAAACATGATACTTTGGATCTGGATTCATATTGTCTTTATGCAGTTTAATTTCAATTTTCTCTGAGAGTCATATGTTGACCTGGCTCTCACATTCCATTAGTTGACATTATTATTCTTTCACTTAAAAAAAAAAGAAAAGAAAAGAAAATGGATATCCTCTGGAGATCTCTGTAAATCCCATGACAATTTTAATGAAGAACAATTTTGGCTTTCAGACTGTCACATTATAATCTAATCCTTAAGACCCTGACTCTGAGATATGTGTGGAGGATAGGATACCAAGGTGCTAGACACAGCTTCTTGGAGCTTTACATTTTTTTTAAGCCAATAGTGTTGTGATTAATGGAGCTTCAGTAATAACAGTTTAAGTTATTTTGCAAACTCTTTTCCACAAGAGGGTTCTTTAGGCTGTTTTAAAATTATACCAGCAAGCCTCTGAGCTCAGATTATGTTTCCGGGGTCATATTTAAACTCAAATTGTTTTACTCACCTTCCCATCCTTTTTGTTATAAAATCAAGGAGATGTGAACTTTTTTTTAGACATCAAAATGAATAACAAGAAAAATATCATACCTCAAGGGTAATCCCCACTGGTGAGCTGCAATTAAAATGTTAACCCTCTCAGAGGACACGTGGTACCCTACCTGGCCTGTGTATGCAAACTCCAGAGCCTGCTTCAAGCCAAGGCTGGTCACACCGTGTAAATTCACCTCGTCGGCTCCACTTTCCACCATACAGAGACTGAACATTGCCTGAGGTGGGAGAAAATGCAAGAGATGGGGAGTTACGGAACTTAAAAACCAAGAGAATGAGACAAAGTCCTATACAGACCAAGACAGAGGGTCCATGACAGACTTCACCGCCTTTTTTTCTGCCTCATCTCAATGACACACCTCGTTCCTCTCATCTGCCATGTAGCATACGTTCTATTTTAGTGGCTCTCAAATTGTGGACCCTGAGCCAGCAATATCAGCATCACCTGGGAACGTTAGAGGACAGATTCCTGGGGGCCCCATCCCAGACCTACTGAATCAGAAACTCACACAGGGGTCCAGCAATGTGCATTATGATTGGCCATCCAAGTGACTCTGATCCTCACTTGAGTTTGAGAACCTCTGTCTAAATTCTTCAGTGAAAATTAATTTGTCCCAAACCAATTCTCCAAATCAGTTCTACTGGATGATCAGTATGCCAAATGGAAACTTAAAAATTAAAAAAATGAAATGACAAATTTAAAAAAATGCATTGGTTTTTCTCATGTCCAAAAAACAAACCAACCAACCCACAGTAATTTGTACATATGTAGCAAGTTTGATTTAGCAGGTATAAAGAGAAAATTCCAATTTGGGTTACCAATGATGAAATGTACTATTTAGAAATATATACATCCATATAGGGAAGTATTAACCTTACCCAAAGGAAGTTCTGGTCTTTTCCCTTGAATTCTGGAAGGTGATCTGTAGGCCCTTGGAATATCCTGCCAGACAGGAAGGTCCTTGTTTGTCTGGGAACAACGTGATTTATGATGGGATTTGGGGACACACTATATCAGTTGTGACCTCCAGAGGAAATGGAGACTAAAGGTACTAGCCTGACCTCTAGGCAAAGCTGGAGGTGAAAGGTCAATCACATGGGGAATGTGTAACTGAGCCCCAGTAAAAACTCTGGATACCAAAAGTTTGGGTGACTGTCCCTGGTTGGCAGTCCTCTGTGCATTTTATTACTTAGCGTGGCCAGAAGGAGATACACTATGACTCCACAGGAGAAGGACCGCCAGCAGCTCTGTCTGTGGTCCCCTTCGGGATTCTGTCCAACATGTCTCTTTCTTTGTCTAACTCCAGTTCATATCCTTACCCTGTAATAAGCCAATTTCCATGAGTATAAAGACTTTTAGCAAGTTCTGTGAGACTTCCTAGTGAATTATAGAATATGAGAATAGTTTTAGGAATCCCTTCAAACCTGCAATTGGTGTCAGAAGTGGTAGAAGTCTTAAGGGAACTGTCCCTTCAAATTCTGCAGTTTAGCTAACTTCACAGAGATAAAATAAAAAGTGGAGGAAAAAAAAACACTTACTCAACTATATGGTAATATTTTACTTCACACTAATTTAATTCTAGAAATGTGATTTTTTTTTGTCTTGCCAATGTATTAATGGTCTTCTCTTAGCAATTTTTATGTTCATAAATTTATTTTTGATCCTCACAAATCTATACACTTTAATATATATTGAATGGTGGTTTTTTGTTTTGTTTTGTTTTTCGAGGGGGGAAGGCAGAAGGAGAGGGAGAGAGGGAAGTCCAGGCAGGCCCCACACCCAGCACAGAGCCCAACATGGGGCTTGATCTCATGACCCTGAGATCATGACCTGAACCAAAACCAAGAGTCAGATGCTTAACTGACTGAGCCACACAGGCACCCTGAATGGTGGTATTAATTGATGGTCCATTATTTCTTCTCCAGATTCTCATTTCTATCTCACTCCATTAGAGAGTTCTGAATTTTCATAATGAATAGAATCCTCTTTGTTAGCTTAATTTATAGTTAAAATTTTAATTGTTAGAAATACACAATTATTGCTCCCCTGTCATTTGAAAAAATTTTTTAATAATTGAAAAAGTCCTGAAGACATGGGGAGTATGTAATGTGTAACATACACAATAATATTAGCTATATTAAATAGCAAACATATAGAATATTTTACTTTCAGGAATTTACTTTATCATGAGTAAATGAAATCTGATATTCCTTTAGAAGCTGTTAGTGGTGAAAGGTCAGTATGGTGTATTTGGTAACTTGGTTAGTTAGTGAGTAGATCTGGCTTGCTGTTGAGGCCACTAGAGTTAAGGTGCTACATGACTGATTAAGAACACTGGATTTGAAGTCATGTAACCCTTGGTTTGGTGAACCACAGTGATTAAAGGCGAACTTGTAATTAAACTATTCCAGGTTTAACAAAAATGTAACTTCTCTCAGATTCAGTTTTCTTATCTGGAAAATGGGGCCAAAAATTGTACCCACTTCATAAACTTATTTGAAGATTAGATGACAGTGTATATATATGAAGTATTCAGTAATAGTGCCCGCATATGGCAGGGTCTTAGTGAAATTTATGTACTGTAATAACAAGGAAATAGAGTTAAGTTTCTTTTATGTATTCTTTGGTTAAAAGCAGTGATATATACTCTCTGGGGATTTTTGGTTTTGTTTTTGTTTTTGAAATTAAGTTCAGCTATAGATAAAAAGGGTATCAGAAAATTGATTTTAATGTAAATGGATTCTACTTATGCATTTGTGAAAGATCTAAAGTCAAAACCAGGGGCTTCTGGCTCTTACATTTGGAAGAACATGCAACTCTTGACCTCAGAGTCCTGAGCTCAGGCCCCGTACTGGCCATCGAGCCTACTTAAAAAACTAAATCAATAAATCAATAAATTGTCAGAACTAAAAAGCACAGGTCACAATAAAAAAGGACTTTCCATTTGTGTAATTCTGAATTTGCTTCTAGACTTCATATAGCTCCTCTAAACAAAACAAAACCCTGGAAGAAATTGCAGTTTTTTTTTTCTTCATGTCTGTTTTTTATTACATGGGTGTTTCAATTTTTAATATTTCCAACATTAATTTCTTTTTTCAGATCTTCCAAGTTGCAATTGCACCAGAAATGGTGACCTGCAGCTCTCCATCAACTCCACTGTTGACAGAAATGACTCAAACTGCAGAAGGATTATCTAGGTTAATGAAATGCAAAAAGTTCCCGAGACAATACGAACTTCATAGGGTTGTCATTAGGTTGTCCCTAATCCAAGCTGAATGCCCTACTTTCCCATGTCTTGCTTCAATCCCAGTTGGAAGGAGAGCTAAGAAACAGCTCCTCTTCTGCTCTCTGCTCAAATTCTGTTCCTTTCAAACACTTTCCTCGTGACAGTCCCTCTCAAATCCCTATGTCTGGCTACAGGACTTTACTCCTACCCCCTAGTTTAAGGACTGATCACATCATAAAAACCATCACTGCCATTTCCATAAACACACAACCTCCATTCTGATATCGTATCATATACTCTTAGAAACTTAATGTTATAAATTTAAAACATGGTAATTTTTTAAAGTTATAAAACCAGTTAAGGAGAAGAAAAAAGTAAACTATTAAATCAAGGTCTATATTTTGGGTTTAATAAACTTACAAGGCACCTCAATTAGAAGAAGTCACACTGGATACCACCAAAGTAAGGAAGAACCCAGTCATTTGTCAATTCGTGAAGCTTGTGAGATGTCAAGAGCCTATGAAACAATGTCGAGAGCTTCTAGGGCCCACAGGGAAGGACAAAGCGTCCTTTGGTAGCAAAAGAGGCAATGGGACTATGGGTGCTGTCTTCTACCACTGAATGTCCTGAAAAGGTAAACTGTAAGCTCCATGAACTATAGGCACCATATCTTCCTTACTCACTGTGGAGCCCCTAGACGTTCACACTTGCTTGCATGCATGCAATAAATATAGATAAATGAATTAATGAATGAATGAATGCACAAATGAACCAACACACTCTTCAAAAATTCAGATGAAGATACAGCTGTAGGGGATGTTCAGCTGTTGCACATTGTTGTAAACAAAAATAATTAATCTGAGATAGGAAAGATCTGGGTGCAAGGTGTTTCAGACAAGTAGCTAAAGTAGCTACAGTTAAAGAGAAGGAATACCCACCATAAGCTAAGTACAAATTAGTTCACTTGTAGACATTCAGAAAAAAGTAAGAACATATGGCAATGCCCTCTATCAAGCCACAACATTCTGCCAAAGCACGGGATGAGGTTCTGCTTAGAGATATGGAAGCACTGCACAGATTCGTCCTCGGTTCATGCTGTTTTTGTCTTTGGGAGAGCCTGGGCCAGGCTGAGATTTACAGTTATCACAGCTCACTCTTGGCTGATAACGTGCTGCCGCCACCACAAATCTTTCTAATTGAAAACCCAGTTTGTGAGAACACAGTCCACTTAAAGTGCCAACCACAGAGAGAACTGTCGATTTATACTGTGTCGTGCCTCCTATATTTCACACAGAAATGACGCAAATGGAGTCTTAAAACCACAGTGCATGAATCAAATTTCTTTGGGTCATGTTAGTTGTCACACAGTCACAAGATGAACTACAGCCCATGTGAGGTTGGTACATGATGCCCCAAAACTGACCAGTGGAAATGCTACTGTGTCTTCAAAGATGAGAACACAGACCTTTTCAAGCACTTGAAGTTGGTAAAATAGGATCTTTTCACCTAGAAACTACACGTAGCTTTGGAGTTGCCCTGGACATGGTCAAGAGGTACAGTAAATTCCATTTTATCAGGAATCCAGATGATTTTATGGATGAGATAACTGCATTGTGTTCAGTGCACTCAACCCTTATCTTATGAGAGAGTTAAACCAAAAGTAAACAAACATGTTTAAGAAAGTTATTGAAAAAAGCAACTTGCAATGATGGCAGCATATCGAGCCTGATCCCCTCCATCTTTCATTAAGACAAGTAACTAGTGTTACTTACTAGTGATGTTTACAGTGGTCACATGTCATTACAGAGATCTGAGCTAACTTCTGAATCAACAAAGATTACATTTTGCTCAATTTAGTGTTAATGGTGATTACCTTTCATCGTATTTTGGTTATACCTCCCCTATAGAATGGGTGGTAAATCTCACTTAATGAGACTGTTCAATTAACCACAATGGCCCATTTCCCTGGCATTAAGGGGAGAATGTTCCTGACCACAGCTGAACTGGACTATTTACCTTTTTTATCTCACAAATGCAAAAGTAATCCAATCGATCTGGGGAGCTTACTGGCCCACAAGAGTAGGAATGTTTGGCTACAGGGGTCTTCCCCCAGTATATCTGTAGCTGTTTTAATTCTTCCTCCAACAGTATAGTAATAGTCTCAGAGAATAAAATATCAGGACAAATGAAAACACCAAATTACAATACTATACCTATAATTAAGCAGCCACATTTAATTATTTCTTAAAATACCAGTTTTCCCTCACTTTAACCATATAAAGAAAAATTCACCTTACATGCTAAAAACTGTGAAACATATTGGTTTTCCCCAACATCTTCAAATATGTAACTTGTTTATTCAAAGAATCTAGCTGTATTTCACAGCTTTGCTCTTGGCACAGTTGCTTCTTAAATTAACTACATAGTGATAATGAGCCCTTCAAAACCAGCATGATTACAGTTTATTCTATTTCTCTTTAGAATTCTCCTCCTCCTAGATGTGGCTGTATTTCAACTACTTGGGTCTTCTTGGGAATGGAATGGAAAAAGGACACAAATCAAGGTGTTTTTCATTTAGCTAAAGATACAGTAAATTTGTGATGTTAAGAAACTGCTGCCCATCATGAACTCAGACTATCCATGAGTGGTATTTATCCATGTCAATGGTTACATACTCTGGAAAATGGCGTCCACACATCTGTTTTTGGCCTTGGGTAATGCTCTTGAATCCTTTGATTTCTGTTCATTCCTGTGGTGCTTCTGTTCCCTTTTTGTCTATGGCTGTATTTCTTTGGAATGGATTTCAAACCTTTACGCTCCACCATGTAAAGAAGTCTGTTCTGTCAGATATTTAGGTATGATACTTACTCTTCCTTAATGAATAAATTTGAAAAGCCATTACTGAATGAATCTTTTTGCATAGAGACCATTTTTTCTGTCCTCATATGACACAGTCCTGCCTTTCAAGATCTACTAAGAACACACTATTCAAAACCAAACGTGAATCTCCTCCACTCCGACAGCTGTCCTAAAACGGAATTTGGGGCCCTTGTCAAGAAGTGTCAGAGCCGATGCGATACAGAGTCTGAACAAATCAGGGGAAGTTGGCTCTGAAGAAGGAAAGTTTCAGAGGACAGTTATATCAGAAGAGTCTGAAAGCCTGAAGAAAAAAATAAGAGGTGGAGTAACGAGGAGGCCAAGTGAGGGATTCTGCGTCCCTGTGATAAACATTCAGGGAAGATTCTGTAAGACTCAGAAGAGGCTCTCATGGTGCTTATCAAAACCACACTGGGCGTGTTTTAAGCATCATGGCTAAAATTCTAGCCTCCTCTTCTATAAATGGAATCTGGAAACTAGAAGGTACCTTAGAGATCACCAGTCCCTCACTACTCAGGTGTGGTCCCCGGGCCAGCAGCACAGGCATCATCGGGGAACTCGTTAGAGATGAAGCATTTCAGACGCACCTCATACCTACTAGATGGAAGGTGCATGTTAACAAAAGCTCCAGGTGACCCATGTGCACATCACAATTTGAGGGGCACAACTATGGTCAATCCTCTGCCCTTTACAACACTCCTTGCGTATTTGTATTTGAATATTCAAAGAGATGAGACATCCAATACTTTGCATGAGAATAGGAAGTATTAGTAATACCTCCAGAATACTGAATCATAATCATGCTCCTGACAATTTTCTCCCCTTGGTCCTAGTAGAATTTCAATAAATTCACTCTGTTGCTCGATAGCTTTTATGATATGTGGTCACAGCTCTTAAGTCTCCTCGTGGAACGAGCACCTAATCCAAATTCTCTGATTTATAAAATGTTAGCACCTAGGCCAATGCGAAATCCTGGCATCTGGGTAGAAGACCTGAGTCCAAATCCAAGCAAGGGAGGACCAGTCACTACATCTTGCTGGGTGGGAGGAGAGATCATTACTTGGGAAATAAAAGTTAAAGAAGACTCATGGTTTCAAGAACAAGGCCTCAGGAAGAGAAAATTGTCCTATGTTCTTGGACGGAAGCGGTGGTAGCAGCCTTCATGTAAATTTGTCACGACACTCTCCTTTCCCCAGTGGCCCTGGCTGACTTTATCTGAGTCATCTCCTTCTAACGTATCTGCCTGAAGAGGAATTTCACGTGGCCATCAGGGAGCTGCTACTGACGCAAGCCCCCAGACCCGTGCCTGCGGAATTCAAAAACCAGAAGCTTTTAAGGAGCCTCCATATACCATAAAGCACGACAAGGCACTGGCACCTTGCTGATGCCTAATCTGGTATCTCTAGCTGCCTGGAGCCTGGTTGAGGGCTGTGAGGCCAAATCCAGTCTCAACTGAGAGTGGTCAGGATCTCGTTATTAGTCTGTTGTAGGTCTAAAGAAGGGAGATGGAGCAGAAGCACCAGGCCTGCGTCAAAGTATACACATGCGCAAGCAGACAACACACCATTTCTTAGAGTTCATGACGTCATCACATAAAATCTCTTATCTCTTGGCTCCAGAAAAGTTTTTGGAAGAATGTTGATAACAATGTGGAATTGCTTTAATTATCACTTATCATTCTTCTCTTTAAAAATCCAGGGTAAATTAATGACCACTATTCAGAATTTAATCCAAAATTTCAGGAGCTCTCCTTTTACTTGTAATGTCCTCTTTATATCTGTTTCTTCAGTGTGCTACCATTAAATAAGGTGTGTACAACTACAGATATAGGTACCCAGCCCAGCTGTAGAATCTCTATCCCACCTTTCATTTTATTCAGCCCCATTGGTTTGACAGTTGTGAGTCGGGCAATCCATGCTACAGCTACTCTCCCATTATTCGGCTATACACAGATGAGGACAGAGGCCCAGCTCACACACAGTTTCTTCTAACTCCATTAGTTGCTAAGCAACCAACCGTTGGAACCTTCCTGATCCAAGACAGAACAGGCCAGTGCACTATGAAGTGTCTGGGTTGTCATATATGTTCACGTCCACCACTTCTGCAAACACACTGGATGCTCTGTCATGCCGGTGACACGCAAAGTCTCCATATCTTACAGGGTTAAGAAAAGAAAATAACTTAGGAATAGTCCTCAAGAATTCTAATACTTCTCAAAAGTAACTGGGTGCCTGGGTGTCTCAGGTGGTTAAGCGGCTGCCTTCAGCTCAGGTCATGATCCCGGGGTCCAGGGATCAAGCCCCACATCAGGCTCCCTGCTCAGTGGAGCCTGCTTCTCCCTCTGCCTGCCTCTTTGCCTATGTGTGCTCTCTCTGTCAAATAAATAAATAAAATCTTAAAAAAAAAGTAACTAACTGAAGAACTTCTTTTAGTCCTATGAAAATTTATATGTGCATATACATAATTTTTAAAGTGATATGAATGACTTGATATGGAAATCTCAATTATCACTTTGGAGTCACATGCCTCTAAATGAGAAGAATGCTGATAATTCAATCCTTCAGGAATCCAGGCATGCAGGCCCCAAATCCAGTCAACATCAGATGGGCTAATTAAAAGCAATTGATTCAACAAGCAGCTGGATCCTCCCAGTGTGGACACTTCATTTTGAATCAGTTTTTTATAAAAATGATGAACAGAATCAGGGCATATCTATAGATCCCAATAACTCTTTACATCAATTCATCTGATTCACATGATCAGCTGTCTTGCCCCCTTTTAGAAACCATCTGTCTTGACTCAATATTCAATTTCTAAAGGTTTGAAATTTTCATCAGCTTTATTATCCTTCAAACATGGGTTCTTGTTCTTTCAGATGGAGCTAAGGTTGACTGTATCACCGTGATTAAATAAGCATGAGTGAAATTGTGACTTTAAATAAAACAGCGTGCAAGCTATAATTTTAAAAGCATAAAAAAGATACAGCAGAAAAAAATGAAATAGTCTTTCAAACACACACTTGAAGCAAATAAAGAGCTTAGCACAATGATGGCATAAAATAAATGATTTTTTTAAAAAGTTAGCTATTATTTCAAGTTGTAAATATTTTTTCCAGCTTCATAATATTTATATTCAGGAGAAGTGGATCAGTTCAAATGAGGGAATAAAACGCAGACCAGAGTTCACCGTGCTTTCACCATAATGAATACACTGCACTAGCAGCACAATAATGAAAATAACCATCATCCTATCTGAAATGTTAATGACTTCTCTGGCACTGGTGCAAACAATTTTAAAAGGGAATGTGACAATGATTCTTCAGAGGCTCTCAGCTTTCAATTTAAAAAGGAAGTAACATTTGACCACTACCACTATCAACTGCTACTTCACCTTGAACTGACAAAGGGAATTCTATTTTTAAGGAATGTGTTCAGTTTTAAAAGGAAATTATGAAACCATTTTAATTGTTTTAAAAAGAAATTTAAAAAAAAAAAACCCTCAAACCTTTTGGTGCTCATGAGGCCCTATCCCACGGGACATCTAAAATCGGCCTCCTCGCCTCTCCCACTACTGCAGTTTCTATACCAGCCAGACGTGTAGCTGCTCCCTGTCAACCAGGCAGTTAATGCTTATTGAATGTCCACCAAGTGTTAGTCTGTAATAGACTGTCTATAAAATGTCAGATCGAGTGCTTAATTTGGCTTTGCTGAATGTCAAGGGCATCATTAATGGTGTTATTTTTTCTGGCTAGATTTAAAAGCCATTTCACGAGGTCTCTTCTTGGTGGATATTAACTAAATGACTGCTCATCAGGTACAAGTTGTAGAAAGCCAACATCTACTCGTGGACAACAGCTATGACTTGGGTGAAAAATCGAGAACATTTGAACTGTGGGTGATTTCTGTCATTTTTCACAGTTCCTTGGAACTATAGTTGTTTGTAGGTTATTTTAAAAGCCACCATCGCCTTAAGAAAAGTCTATTGCAGCATGTCATATCCCCCTTTCTGAACCAAATTCTGGTATTTCTGGAGTTACAAGTTGAGGGGACAAGACCATACACTACCACATTAGGTTCCCAACTAATTAACCAAGGACTCAAAACTTAAGAGCAGCCAGGTGTCCAGTTTTCCCTGGCTCCTAATTCCCTAGTGGCTTTGGGTGATATGTTTTATGTAAGACTAGGCCAGCTGGATCTGAGAAAACACCTAAGTGTCTGTTGGGTCACAAGTCTTTTGGACTAAGTGCTTAAACCCCCTCTTCAGCAGTGCACATTTCCTAAGAACCTAATTAGTTCTATGTTAGGGAGCTGGTACAATCATCACTCTCCTGGCTTTTAATTCGATCTCAGCATCAGCAACGCCATATTCTCATGCATGGGAAGAAACCAGAGTTTAGTGCTCCATGTCTCTGAGCATCCTTCTGCTTTCCACTCCCACACCAGCAATTATGCAGAGAGATCTGTGTGGATAAAGACAAACAAAATGACAGTTTCAATGAAGATCATTTTTACTTATGTAAGTTGAAACGGGTATTGCGGACAAGTTTTATGTTTACCACTCTATCAGTGGGCCTGGGCATTCTTGTCACTACTGAATAAATGTGATCCAAACCCCAAAGGGGAAAGGGCTGTGGCTTACAGTTCCGCAAAGTTTAATAAAAAATGAAATGGTAGTTTTTTGTCTTTACTGGGTATTTTTTTTTTACTAATATAAGTAATCCATGAATATAGCCTTCATTAAAAATTAAGTCATTAAAAAAATTAAGTTATCATACATAAAAACTGAAGTCTTACTTTCTGAAAAAGTAATATTTACACAAAACCTGAGAAGGGCAAAGGAGCAAGTCATGTGGTTACCTAGAAGATTAATGCAGGGAGATGAAATGGCTGTGCAAAGGCCCTGAGGTGAGACCTTAACAGGTGTATCTGCGGAATAACAAGGAGGCCATTGTGACTGGAGTGGAGGGAGGAAGGGCAAAAGTCCTATGAGGGAGGCCTGAAGAGGAAGAACCAGGTAAACAAACGAGGTTGACTTTTACTCTGTGTGAAAGTAGAAGTCATCAGAGGGGGCTGAGCAAAAGTGATATAATCTGACTCGTATCTTCATTAAGATCATTGGGGCTGCAGTATTGAAATAGATTCCAAGAGATGGAGGGTTGAAGGAAAATGATAAAGTAGGAGGATTTTGCAAAACCCCAGGCATAAGAAGATAGTGGCTTCCACCAGCTGGTAGTAGTACAAGTGGTTGGAGTCTGAATATATTTTGAAAGTAGCACCGTGGGACTTGCTGGCAGTTCTGATGTAAGAGAAAGGAGTCAGGAATTGCGGGGTGGTTTGGGGCCTGCATCAACAGTTGCTATTAACTGAAATGGAGAACACCGTGCAAGGAGCAGGTTTGTGGGAGGAAAACAGGAATTTGATTTGGACACATTAGGTTTGGGATACCTCTTTAAAAAAGATTTATTTAGAAGTGCCTGGGTGGCTCAGTCAGTTAAGCATCTTTTCAGCTCATGTCCTGACCCAGGGTCCTAGATTTGAGTCCCACATGGGGCTCCCTACTCAGCAGGGAGTCTGCTTCTCTCTCTCCCTCTGCTGCTCCCCCTGTGTATTTCTCTCTCTCTCCTGTTCTCTGTCAAATAAATAAATAAAATCTTTTTTTAAAAAGATATTTTTAAAATTATTTATTTATTTATTTGTGAGAGAGGGTGAGAGACCATGGGGGGAGGGGCAGCAGGTGAGAAATCCTTAGGCAGACTCCCACTGAGCACACAACCTAGGCAGACTTTGCTCTCAGGACTCTGTGATCAGGACCTGAGCTCAAGTCAAGAGTCAGAGGCTGACTGAGCCACCCAGGCTCCCCTGTGATACCTCTTAAACATCCAGGTAGAGATGATGAATAGGTCGTTGGATATACCAATTCTGCATTTTAGGAATAGGTCCAATCTGGAGATAGAAATTTGGGAGCCATCATCTGTGATGATTAATTTTGCCAGTTCAAGTAGATCATGCAGTTCCCCGCTATTTGGTCATACATTTTTCTGTGTGTATCCATGAAGGTGTCTCTGCGAGAGATTAACATTTGAATGGACGGGCTGAGTAAAGTGGATTTCTCTTCCTAATGTCGGTGGGCCTTGTATGATCAGTTAATGGCCTGGGTAGAACAAAAGGCTCACCAACAGAGGATTCTCTTTGCTTGGCTGCCCTCAAACTAGAATGTTGACTTTTTCCTGCCTTTGGCCACACACTCAAACATTGGCTCTTCCTGGGTCTCAAGCTTGAAGTTTTAGACTGAAACTACTCTATTGGTCCCCCTGAATCTCCAGCTGCCTGACTGCATAGGTCTTGGGACTTCTTAGCTTCTAGAATTGCATAAGTCAATTCCTTATAATAAGATTCTCTCCCTATATATAAAATCTTATTGTCCTCTTGGTTCTGTTCTATGGAGAGTCCTAATACATCATTTTATATATCACATAGATATGTATATTACGTGTGTGTGTGTGTGTGTGTGTGTGTGTACCCTGGTAAAGCCATGGAACAGTATGAGATTATCATGAAAGATGGTACAGACAGAAAAGAAGTGCAAAAACTGAATCCTGGCCACTCTAATTTTTAGAAGTTGGGGAAATGAAGCAAAACCAGAAAAGAATATAGAGAAATAGCAGCCAGTAAGTGGAGGAAAACCTGGAAAACCCAAAAGCCCAGTGAAAAAAGTGTTTCAAGAAACAGGAAGTAATCAAGCTAATGATGAGTTTAAAAAAAAAAAGAGGACTGAAAATTGATTATTGGATTTAGCTATATTTAATTTACAATTTTTTATCTATGCTCATAAGTGAGATACGGCTTTTATTTCTTTTGCTGCCCTCGTGTTTTGGCAATAGAATTATGCTAGCCTTATAAGTGAGGGGTGGCTTTCCATTTCCTTTTAGACTTTAAAAAAAGTTTATTTAATAAGGGAAATAACTGTTAATAAAGAGTTGGCAGCAATAACATGTAAAAAACTCTGGGCCCATTGTCTTTCTGAGGAGGCATGTGGCTACTTTTTGATGACTACGGTAATTTCTTATATTCCCTTGTCTTTTGGTCTAATTTTGGTAATTCCTATTTTTCTAGAAACATATTCGCCAAGGTATTGAAGTGTATTGGTATAGGAGAGATGTTCAAGATGGCGGAGAAGTAGCAGCTGAGACTACATCAGGTAGCAGGAGATCAGCTAGATAGCTTGTCAAACCATTGCGAACACCTACAAATCCAACGGGAGATCGAAGAGAGGAAGAACAGCAATTCTGGAAACAGAAAATCGGCCACTTTCTGGAAGGTAGGACTGGTGGAGAAGTGAATCGAAAGCGACAGGAGGATAGACCGCGGGGGAGGGGCCGGCTCCTGGCAAGTGGCGGAGGAATGGAGCACTAAATCGGGACTTTTAAAGGTCTGCTCCACTGAGGGACATCGCTCCAGAGGCTAAACCGGGGTGAAGACCACGCGGGGTCAGCGTGGCCCCAGGTCCCACAGGGTCACAGAAGGATTGGGGGTGTCTGAGTGTCACAGAGCTAGCAGGTATTGGAGCGGGGAAGCCGGCTACAGAGACAGAGCCGAAGAGTGAGCTCTCAGCTCGGGGTTACCTTGAACCGGTCGCAGCTGGGTGAGCTCAGAGCGCGGCCAGAGGCGAGGGAGACGGGAGTGGCCGGGGCTTTTCTCCGAGGGTGCACCGAGGAGTGGGGCCCCGAAATCTCGGCTCCTCCGGGCCGGAGACTGGGAGGCCGCCATTTTCATTCCTGTCCTCCGGACTCTACGGAAAGCGCTCAGGGAACAAAAGCTCCCGAAAGCGAAACCCAGCGGATTACTTAGCCCGGCCCCTGGTAAGGGCGGTGCAACTCTGCCTCGGGCAAAGACACTTGAGAATCACTAAACAGGCCCCTCCCCCAGAAGATCAACAAGAAATCCAGCCAAGACCAAGTTCACTTAACAAAGAGAGCAGCAGAACTCCAGAGGAGGAGAAAGCAAAGCATGGAATTCATGGCTTTCTCCCCATTATTTTTTAGTCTTGCAGTTAATTTAATTTTTTCTTTAATTTAATTTTTTTTCTTTTCCTCTTTTTCTGCTAAATTTTTTTAACTTTTACCCTTTTCTTTTTTTAACATTTTTAACTAGTTTATCTTAAAAATACATTTCCAAAAAAATAATAATCTTTTTTTGAACCTTCATTATTACAGTCACATTTTATCCTTCATAGTATTTAACTTTATTTTTTTTATTCACATAAGGGTTTTTTCTTCTAAAAAATTTGGGGTACAACTTCCTCTAGTGGATCAAAAGACACCCTAA
>PISX010022580.1:0-31353 GCA_004024625.1 Mellivora capensis
AAAAAAAAGAGGATCTAGCTCTTTTATGTAACATTAGGTATATTATAGGAAACCATATTGTTGAGAATCTCTACTGAGAAAGATTTGTCCACTTAATGTTGTAAGGCATTGGTATAACACGACTTTGTGATCCAACATAGAACACAGATGCTGCCAGAGACCCAGAACTATGCCAAGTAAGTTTCCGTTTGCACCCAAAAATTTACACAGAAATAGACCTTTTGAAAGAGGGGAAAAAAAAAAAAACAAACAGAAACTCCAATCCCTTCACTCTGAAGTTTAAAGTAGTTAAAAATCTCTCTAGGGGATCAGGGTAGCCCATTACTGAAGCTAGATGGCAATAAAGGACACCAAGCTTCCTGGGGGGGGGAGACCTCTCTGAGAGTAAAAAGTTTAATCAGATCAAACAAAGACAGGAAAATAATTTTGTGACCCAGAAGGGCTAAATAGACGCTCAGAGCTCAGCCTGGCTCAGTGGTTATCTAGCCTGGTGGCAGCACAATTTCATCCTGAATCCTTACCCTTCTCCCTTGGGACAGCAGATGCTCTGGTTCTACTTCCCGAACTTGTCCGTGCTGACTCAAGAACTGAGCATCCATCGAGCATGATGGGCAGCTGACAAAGATTAGTACAAGCTGACACTAGTCCTAAATATAGAGTAAGGGGCAATATGAAAAAGGGGAGGAGTGAGTGAGGAGGAAAGTATCTCAAAGAAAATCCTGCTGTTTTCCAGGAGCTCAGTAAACACAACCATGCTTTCCCAGAAATAGTTTTATTTTGGTCCCAAACTCCAAGGGCTGGATAAACAGTCCCTCCAAGCATTCTGAGAGCAGAAAACAGAGGAATCATTGATATCTTTGACCATGAGACTCAAGGAGAGAATAATGTGAGGAAAAACCCAAGATCAGGATAAAGATTAGAGTTCTTTGTCTTCAAACAGCCTTAAGAAGATTTTACCAGTCCTTAACTGAGTGGTCCTGGGAGTGGGTAAATAAGAATACAATTAAAGCTATAATTAATTATAGTACACCTATATATATTAATAAGTACAACATACATAATTTGCTCGTTATAATTTGATACCTTTTAAATGGAACTTTTCACAATCCCTCTTAAAAGAATCCTGAATGTTGCTAAAATGGAAACTCCTGAGATAGGCAGGTTGAACTGACCATCTGGACCGTCTTCTTCTTGGTACATGGAAATAACCACATGCCCTTGCAGTCCACCAATTATCCAAATACCAAATGTCCAGGTGGCCTTAGGAATAGAGCCTTGAATATTGTCCTAAGTATAACCTAGGATGTTTTGTTACAAGCAACAGGAACCAAGACTGGCTAATTTAAGGCCAAAAGAGGTTTGTGTAGGAGGATGTGGCTGGAACTCTTAGAATTGTAAGAACAGATGAAGAACCAGACCTCAGAAAGAACAGGCACCTGGAAGCCCTGCAGGAGGTCATGGTCTCCCCTCCCATGTGCTTCCCACAGATGACTGCTCCATCCAGTCTTTGCCTGCAGGGAAACTCGAGATTCCGAAGGTGGAGGGGAGTGGCACCTGGGTGGCTCAGTTGGTTAAGTGGTTGCTTTTGGGTCCTGGAACCGAACCCCACATTGGGCTCCCTGCTCAGTGGGGCGTCTGCTTCTTCTTCGCCCTCTGCCCCTCCCTCTCATGCTCTCTTTCTCTCTCCTTCTCTCTCAAATAAATAAATAAAATCTTTTAAAAATATATATTCCAGAAGGGATTGGGGGCAAGAATCTGATTGGGCAGCTGAGCCACATGGCTGAGAGTGGGTAGGGCAGGGATAGTGGAGGGTGGAAGGTTGTTAGCAGAGAAGTGTTGGGCAGACAGACAGAAACAGTGGCTCCTTTGCTATGCAACCCAAGCCACATTCTTTCTCATACTTCGTGGCTTCACTTCTCAGTTTCTAGAGTTAGTCCCTACATAGAGAGTAAACCAGTGTTCAATGGCTGACGTCTGAATTATACAATAGTTCTCTATTGTATAGAGAAAAAATAGCTTGATGGTTAAGTGTATAGGCTTTGGAGTCAGACAGCCCAATCCCAGTTTCAACCTCACTAGATGTGTGACCTTGGATGTTTTCTAAAGGAATCAGTGTATCCAGCCCCACTCAAACATTCTGAGCTCCAATTTCTTCAGCAATAAAGTAAGGAGAATGTTTATCTGTGTTGTGTAGGGTATCTTCAGAAAAAACCATAAAAAGCAAATAAATAAGGGAATTTAATGTCTTATATAACTGAAAAGTCCAGGGGAAGAAAGACCTCAGTGGCTCACCAACTTCATGACATATCCAGCTTCTTTCCATTTTCAGCTCTGTTCTTTGTTCTTTTTCTATTTTTTTATTTTAATTCCAGTATAATTAACATACAGTGTTATATTAGTTTCAGGTGTACAATATAACGATTCAACAATTCTATACACTAATCAGTGCTCATCACAGTTAGTGTCCTCTTAATCCCCTCACTTATTTCACCCATCCCCCTACCCACCTCCCCTCTGATTACCATCAGTTTTTTTTTCTCTCTAGTTAAGAGTCTGTTTTTTTGTCCTTTTTCCCTTTGTTTGTTTGTTTCTTAAATTCCACAGATGAATAAAGTCATATTTATTTGCCCTTCTCTGACTTACTTCACTTAGCATTATACCCTCTAGATCCATCCATGTTGCTGCAAATAGCAAATTTTCATTCTTTTTTATGACTGAGTAATATTCCATTGTATATATACACTTCTTCTTTACCAAGTCATCTATCAATGGACACTTGGGCTGTTGCCATAATTTGGCAATTGTAAATGATGCTACAATAAAGAGAAGGGAACATGTATCTTTTCAAATTAGCATATTTGTATTCCTTATGGAAACACCCAGGAGTAGAATTATTTAATCATATGGTATTTCTATTTTTAATTTTGTGAGGTAGCTCCATACCATTTTGTACAGTGACTGTACTAGTTTGTAGTTCCATTTTCCCCACATCTTTGCCAACGCTTGTTTTTTCTTAGGTATGTGATTCTAGCTATCCTGACAGGTGTGAGCTAGTATCTTATTGTGGTTTTGATATTCATTTCCCTAGTGACAAATGATATTGAGCACCTTTTCATGTATCTATTTGCCATCTGTATATCTTCTTTGGAGATACTGGCCTCAAGAATGAATTTGAAAGCTTTCTTTCCTCTCTTATTTTTTGGAATAGTTAGAAAAGAATGGATATTAACTCTTCTTTAAATATTTAGTAAAGGGGCACTGGTTTGCTCAGTCAATACATCATGTGACTCTCAGTCTCAAGGCTGTAAGTTTGAGCCTCACATTGGGTATAGGGATTACTTAAAAATAAAATCTTTAAAAATAAATATTTAGTAGAATTCACCTGTGAAGCCATCTGGTCCTAGACTTCTGTGTGCTGGGAGTTTTTTGATTACTGATACAATTTCATTGTTGGTAATTGGTCAGTTCAAATTTTCTATTCCTTCCTGATTCTGTTAGGGGAGGTTATATGCTTCTAGAAATTTAGTCATTTTTTTAGGTTGCCCAGTTTGTTGTCATATAATTTTTCATAATATTCTTATATATTATAATTGTCTTTCTGTAGTGTTGGTTATTATTTCTCCTCTTTCTTATCGATTTTATTTGAGTCTTCTCTTTCTATCTTTCTCTCTCCCAATGAGTCTGGCTAAAGGTTTAACAATTTTGTTGATCTTTTCAAAGAATTGGCTCCTGGTTTCATGATCTGTTTTATTGTTTTTCTAGTTTCTATTTCATTTATTTCTGCTCTAATCTTTATTATTTCCTTCCTTCTGCTGGTTTGGGGTTTTGTTTGTGTTTTTTTACTAGCTCCTTTAGGTGTATTATTTGGCTGGGTTTTTTTGAGACTTTTCTTGCTTCTTGAGGTAGACCTGTATTGCTATAAACTGCCCTCTTAGAACGACTTTTGTTGCATCCCAAAGATTTTTGGACCATTGTGTTTTCAATTTCATTTGTCTCCATGGTGTGACTTCAATCTTTTTTAATTTGTTCAGATTTGTTTTGTGGCCTAACATGTGGTCTATTCTAGAGAATGTTCCATGTGCACTGGAAAAAAATGTATATTCCACTGTTTTAGGATAGAATGTTCTGAATATATCTATTAGCTCCATTTGGTCCCATATGTCATCCAAAGCTACTGTTTCCTTATTGCTTTTCTGTCTGGATGATCTATCCACTGATGCAAATGGGATGTTAAAATCCTCTATTGTTATTGTATTACGATTGATTACTTCCTTTATGTATTTATGTATTTAGGTGTTCCCACATTGGGTGCATATTTACATATTTTTTATCTTCTTTTTGGATTGTTCCCTTTAATATTATGTAGAGTCCTTCTTTGTCTCTTGTTATAGTCTTTGTTTTAAAGTCTATTTTGTTCTATATAAGTATTGCTACCCAGGCTTTCTTATCACTTCCACTTCACTTTCAATCTGCATGTGTCTTTAGGTGTGAAATGAGTCTCTAATAGGTAGCCTATAGATCAGTCTTACTTTTTCATCCCTTCCATCACCCTATGTCTTTTATTGAAGCATTTAGTTTATTTACATTCAAAGTAATTGTTGATAGGTATGTTCTTATTGCCACTTTTTTACTTGTTTTATGGTAATTTTTATAGTTCTCTGTTTCTTCTCTTGTTCTCTCTTCTCAGGGTTTACTGGCTTTCTTTAAGGATATATTTGAATTCCTTTCTCTTTATTTTTTGCATATCTATTACTAGTTTTTGATTTGTGTTTAGCATTAGGTTTATATATAACAACTTATGCATACAACAGTTGATGATCACTTAGGTTTGAACCCATTCTAAAAGCATTAAATTTTTATTCCTTTAAACACCACATATTTTAGATATATATTTCACATTTTTAAAATTTGTGAATCCCTTGACTGATTTTTATAGATATATTTATTTTACTGCTTTTATATTTCCTACTTTTCTTACTACTGCTTATGGTCTTTCCACTCAGAGTCCCCATTAACATTTCTTGTAAGACTGGTTTAGTGGCAGTGAATTCTTTTATCTCTGGGAAAATCTTAATCTCTCCTTCTCTTCTAAATGACAGCCTTGCTGGATAGAGTACTACTGGCTGCAGGGTTTTGTTTGTTTTTCTTTCAGCACTTTGAGTATATCATGTCAATCCCTTTTGACCTGCAAAGTTTCTGCCAAAAAATCAGCAGATAGCCTTATGGGGTTTCCTGTGTATGTAACTGTTTTCTTTTCTCAAGTTGTTTTATTTTTTGTTTTATTTATTTTTTTTTTTTTTAAGTAGGCTCCATGTCCTTGGAGCCCAATGCAGGGCTTGAATTCATGACCCTGAAATCAAGACCTGAGCTGAGATCAAGAGTCGGATATTTAATCAACTGAGTCACCTAGGTGCCCCAAAGATTTTTTTTTTCAATTTTTGACTAATCTCTACACCCAAGGGGGGACTCAAACTTGGAACACCAAGATCAAAAGTTGTGTGTTCTACCAACTGAGCCAGTCAGGTGCTCTCTTGCTGCATTTGAAATTCTCTCTTTATCACTATATTTTTCCATTTCAACTACTATGTCTCTTGGTGTGGACCTCCTTGGGTTGATTTTGTTGGGGGCTCTCTGTGCCTCCTGCATCTGGATTTCTTTTTCCTTCTCCAGATTCAGGGGTTTTCTATTATTTCTTCAAGTGTATTTCCTGTCCCCTTTTCTCTCTTTTCTCCTTCTAGGATCCCTATAATGTAAATGTTATTGCATTTCATGGTGTTACTGGATTCCCTTAATCTATTTTTACTTTTTATTATTTTTTATTTCCTGCTCAGTTGATTGCCTTCCTTTACTCTGTCCTCTAGATCACTGATCCATTCTTCTGCTTCCTTTAGTCTACTATTTATTACCTCTAGTGTATTTTTAATTTTAGTTATTGAGTCCTTTGTCTCTGGTTGGTTGTTATTAATTTTCTATCTCTTTTTTTTTTTTTAGGTTCTCATGGATGTCCTCCACTCTTTTCTCAAGTCCAGTAACTTTATGACCATTATTTTAAATTCTTTTAAATTCTCTAGCAGACATATTACTTATCTCCATTGTGTCTATCTCTCTTGCCGTGATTTGTCCTGTTCTTTCATTTGGGACATAGTCCTCTGTCTCCTCATTTTGTGTAACTCTCTTTGTCTGTTTCTATGTGTTGGGAAGGTTATCTATGTCTCCTGCTCTTGCAAGTAGTGGCCTTGTGAAGAAGAGGTCCTATAGTGCCCTGCAGTACAGTGTGCCCTATGCACCAGAACCTGGTGTCTCAGGGGTGTCCCCTGTGTGTGTTGTATATGCCCTATGGTTGTGGTTGAACAAGTTTTGCCTTTGGTCCAGTAATCTGCAATGGCTCTGTTTGCCTATTCTGGGCAGGGTTTGGTCCTAGTGCTGTTAATGGGCCTGTCTGGGTCCTCCTTGGGCTTGAGTTGAGTCAGACCAGTGTTTACCAGAGACAAAATAGCACCAAACTACTGGGTGCTTTCTCTGTGTTGTCCCTTAAGAAGCTTTCATTGGTAGGTGGGACCTAAGGTCAGACCAAATGTCTGCTGGGGCACAGTCAGACTGGTGTGTGTGGTTATCTTTTCCTCTCCCCAGGCAGAAGTCACTTTAGAGTGGCACTGGCCCCTATCAGGGCTGCTTGCACACTAACACAATTATGGTGCTACTTTGGAAGGACCCCTGCCAAGGGCAGGTCTGCAGAACAATGTGGGTGTGGGGCCCCAGGTGTTAGTAAGGTTTGTGCAGGTGGGCTGTGGTCAAGGACCTGTGGCTGCTTTGAAAAACTTTTGCTGAAGCTGATTTAGAAGGGGGAAGGTATGTAGGAGAAGGAGTGGGCAGGGTTTGTGGTATTAGCACAGCTTGCGCCAGTCCACTGTGGTTAGGGACCTTGAGCCACTTTGGAAAATTCCTGCCATAGCCATGATGGAGGAAGCATGTCCACAGAAGAACAATGGAGTGGGACATGCTGTTAGTAAGTAAGCTAGGGGGAGCGTTGGCACTGTGCAGTTTCCCACAGGTGTCCATGTGTCTGGGCTATGGGAAGGGGAAGGAAAATGGCACCTATCAGCTCTCTTGTTCTTGGAGAAGCCTCCCAAAGATCCCTGCCCCTCCAGCACATGCTCGGAGATTAGTAAACAAATCTTCCTCTTGTATACTCCATGAATTTTTCAAACGGCTGCTCCTATGCTATATCTCAGAGGGACTGTCATGCTCTCTCTTTAAGGTCAGGAACTCAGTTTCTTATCACCCTTCCAGCTCTCCTAGAGACAAGTGCACAATTTTTAAAGTTCCACGTGTTAAAACCCACTTATTGTAAGAACTTGTGAAGTTAACCTGCTCTGGTTTTCAAAGCCAAATATTCTAGGGATTTTTCTTTCCAGTGTGAAGCCCCTGTGCCTGAGGTGCCTGGTATGGGATATGCTCCACTCCCCTTTCTGTGCCCATAGCATCCCTTACTCCCAAGAACAGTCCCACAGGTCATCTTGGCTCCCAACTGAAGGCAGCTTATAGAATTCTACAATTATAAGAGGCCATAGAGAGCATTATACCAACCACTTTCCAGGATGAGAGAATTTAAGCCAGGACCACACAGCTAGTGAGTAGCAGAATGAAACTAGACTTATCAAGCAAAGCACATCACAATACAATTCTGCCTCCCTTGATAATATTAAGTTGCCTAGCAAACAAGGTCTTCATAGATGGTGCAAAGATAAACTTCCTCCGAATATGCCCCAAGCAAATAATTGCAATTTTGGAATTAGGAAAATCCAGTTAATGTTGACATCATTATCCCTCCAAGTTGTCTAGGGTGGAACAGACAACTTGGAAGAAACTTAACACAAGTCTCTCACATCTGAGAAACATGATAAGAGGAGGGATTTATTATTGTTATTGTTACTTATCATTAATAGTGAGAAATGGCATGTTAATTAGCAAGGAACAGATTATGGCTATCATTTTTTTCCCTAAAAGGTAAATAGTTAATATGTAAATCACGTCCACAAGAACTTTCTATTTTTTATGGTCCTATCCATCAGTTTGCTCTCTAAGTGAGGTCTCAGGTTTAAAATAGTTCCTAAATGAAAGGTTACTCTAGATATTAAATATTCCATGGAGCAAACCCAATATCCCACTTTTTTGGAGTGCTCTACTATTCTCACTTCCGGGATGGCCACAAATAGCCTTTTGAATCTGGACCTGTTACAGACACTAGTGAAAGAAAATAAGAGTAGAGGATAAAATTTGGAAAAGCCCTCATAGATTTAAGCTTCCAAGCACACCAGCAAAACTGATATCTAACAATTTAAGCAGACCTTCTCAGTGACTTAAGTTGACTTTAACAAACCCTGCTTCAGGAGACTTGCCACAAAACAGTATACCAAGAAAGGGATCCCAGAGAGAAGAGCTTCTCCTCTAGCCACACACAACCATATTAGGTCTGAGATCCTGGTACCCAAAAGCTAACAAACAACAGAAAATAATTTATGTGCTTCTGGAGCCATTTTCTTCAGGGTGACATGTTTCACTCCTACCCAGCAAAGTGGCAGAAGCCACTGAATGTTGCCTTGCGTGTTCCTTGTCTTCAGACTGTCCTTTTGCCAAACATTAAATGCCCTTTTACTGCTATAAGACATATACTGAATTGCCACATTAATCTCCCTGACTCTGTGGGACCACAGTACAATATCATAATGTCAAACTGGGTCTGAAAAGAGCTTTGTGTGGGATGAGACAAGAGTCTAAAGATAGAAGAGCTGCTGAATCACTTGGGGTATGACCACAAATAGTGCTGTGATCAGCTTGCTGGGTAAAGCTGGTGTCAGAAATCCCTGGTAAATCTCTGAGCTCATTATGGAGAGTGGGAGGCTGACCTTGGAAGCAACTTGTACTTAACACAGAGATGAGGAAGCCTGAAGGGAAAAAACCCAATTTGCAAACCCTAATGAATAACATTTAAAATTCGCTGATTTAATAAAAGTATGGTATCATATGACAAGATGGTTTTCCTTAGGAGCAGGTGCATTTCAATTTTTTTTAAAAATATTAAATCTTCAGAGACTTGCACGATAGATGGCAGCCTGGAAATACGCTGATGTGTCCTGGCAGAATTTCAGAAATAATGATTTTTTTTTTCCTTTTTACAAAGGAAAACCTTCCATCAGTGGGAAGGCAAGCCCTGCCAAAACTGAGGAACCCAAGCTGGAGGCAGTAAGGCTCCACCACTCAGACTGTGGCCAGGTGCCAAGACTTCAAGGCCAAATCGGAAACAACCACGTTGAGTTCATTAAAACCACTGAATGATCAAAGACGTGCAAGCCTTCACAAAGGCAGAAATTAATCTGTTTAATACTTGGCTAAATTCTCATCTGTTGAAGTAAATTCGAAATGAAATTTATCAAACTCACCCTCTTCCTGTGGAAAAATCTTTTGAATTTCTCAGAGTGTCCAGGAGGTGGCAGACGCGTCCTTCATTTCAGTTTGCAGAGCGCCACTAGAGCTCTGTCCCTAAAAGTAAGGTGAATGGGCGTTATCTGGGTATAACTACGAATAGGTTGTAAATACGTATCTCTACGATATCAGGACTTATATTCAGAACTGGGTAGGCAGAACTCTACTTGGCAATCTCTTTTTGAAGGATGAAATGATTCTTATCCCAGGAAATGGAAATGGTTAAGAATCCGTAAACAAAGCTTGGGTATCAGTGAAAAGGTTAGGTGAAGAACTCCAGCCAACAACTCAGACCCTGTTCATATACCTCTTGCAGCCTTCCTGAGCCCCAACTCTCCCACCACACCTACCCCTCATCTCCCTGCCCTTCAGTCCTTGTTAAAGACCTGCACACACATTCCTGAGCCATCAGAAACTTGTGGCCTCACTCCGGAACTGAAGAAGTGAAAGATGTACAGGAAAATTCCCTTGTACAACAACTCCTAGCCTCTCTTCAACCTGCCTCCTCTGTGAGGTCAACCTACAAAACCAGAGGTTCAGCCACTACCTTGAATGTTATGAATATTAATTCCTATCGCATAAACCAAAGCTGGTGGAAGATCTCTGGTTCCTCCATTTCCTGGGAGGACAACATGTAAAGTATTAATACAGTCAGTCCATCATGAGAAGCACAACTCATTAAAATACATAGAAATTCATGAAAAGTCTTTCACTGTTTATTTCATGAAGTGAAAACATTTATTCCAAGCAGATCAAAGGAGGGGGGTAAGCATGTTTTCTATAGCTCCAATTTCACACACCCTAGTACAAAATGAATCAATAGTAGCTAGGAGGAGCGAAATCAAAGATTTCCCTTTCAACAGTAATAAATTCAGTCAAACCCTATTTGGTATGGCACTTGACATGGCTTGTAAAATCTGAAGTTACTAAATTATGTATTTCAATAGTAATCCCTTACAAAATTAATAGGAAGTGCTAAATTAGGACGAATGGCCTCCAATGGGATCCAGATGCTTAACCCTAGACTAGGTAGAAAGTGTGAAAAATTAAGAACTGTACTGATTTTTTTATTCCCCTGAGTTTCGTGAAGGAGCCAGTTCTTCAAGCATGGAATGTAAACACTTGGGAAGGTAGCCTAAGAGAAGCATGTGTTATGTAGCAGCCTGAGTCCCAGCTGTGTTTATACTAGGATTCCAAAATATCTGAGCCTGGAAAGAGAAGTGGTAGTGTGAGGAGGGACAGAGGAGCCTGCTGGGAGACACTGAACCCCAGGGCAAAGAGAAGCTCGTTCAAGACACATGGGGGGGGGGGCAGTGCTTGTTGATAGAGTGCTTATCATTCAGCTTACCTTGTAGCCCCCTTCCCAGACTAACATCTGATTCCCATGGGGATAGAGAAAAACCCAGAAATGTGCCCACATTATTGGTCCCCTTTGCAGTGATGGCTATGTTGGTGGTGATGGCGACAATAAGACAGCAGTGGCCTTGGCAACGTCAGGGTCAACAGCACCGTGCCCCGTCTTGGAGACTGGTGTATCCACAAAGACATGGTGCCCATGGGACACCTGTAGCGCCACTGGTGGGAGTGACTAAAGCCACGTTACAGGGACCCAGTGTAAGAAGAAGAAAATAATAGATCTCTGTTGTGACCAAGAGAACTAGTTCTCAGAGAACTAGTTATGGTCAGCTGAAGAGTCAGCTAAGGATTCTCATGTCCTAATTTCCAGAACCTGGGAATATGTTACCTTGCATGGCAAAAGGGAGTTTGTAGATGTGGCTTAGTAAAGGATCTTGAGATGGGAGGTTTCTCCTGGATTAATTAGGTGGGCCTCCTGTAATTACAAGGGTGCTTATATGGGGAAGGCAGGAGAGTTGGAATTAGAGGAGATTTGCCACCAGAAGCAGAGGTCAGAGAAAGATTTGAAGGTGCTGTACTGCTGGCTTTGAAGACGGAGAAGGGGACCCCCAAGTCCAGGAAAGCAAGTGGCCTTTAGAAGCCAGGGAAAGACAAGGAAACAGGTTCACCCTTAAAGCCTCTGGAGGGAGCCTGGCTTTGCTGACCCATTTTAGACTTCTGACCTCCAGAACTGTAAGATAATAAATGTATGTGGTTTTCAGCCACTAAGTGTGTGATAATTTGTTACAGCTGCAATAGGAAAATAATACATTAGTGATACACCCCCCTGAGAGCTTTCAGAATCATTTGTGAGAACCAGGAGGTTCAAATTCCCACAGAACAAGCAGAAGGTCTAGAAGCCATTCTTATTCATGGTGTGTGTGCATAGGAGGATGCAGGTTAGAGCAGAGTAAACCAGGTCCACAGGTCTGTTTTTACCCTCCAAGTCTCTCCCTGGCAGGACACTTTTTTAAAATTTCACCTTGGATCTTCATTCAAATCATCAGCATCTTTATTCTGCAACACTTGAAAGATTTCAAACCAAAACATGAATTACTTTGCTCTTCCCCATTTTCTTCCAGAATTTCTGAGAGGCAATCCCCTCCGAGTACCACGTCTACCTGTAAATGAGTTCCCAAGTCACTTCAAACCCTGAGAACAAATCCCATCCTTCTCTTTTGGATACTAATAATGTAGCATTTCTCAGTCACTTGCTCTAGATTTTAATTCAACCCTAAGAAGCATTCTGCTGAAAAGACATTCTGGAAATGTCTTCAGAAGTTGGCCCTATGACTACAAAAGAAATCCAGCCCACCCATCTAGGGTTCAAGACTCTCTTTCCAGCCACGTCATCATTAAAGATAGAGGACTATTTTTCAGGGCCCAGAAAAGTATTTGAATTGGCTGTATTCATCCAGTACATTCTGCCAAATGAATCAGTTGTTTCTTCCCCAAAATCAAATGCATCCTAGGTCTAAAAAATATAGACAGCCTTCCTATTAGTAGTCATTAGAGTACATTTTACTAATATCCAATTCTACTGTCTCTAAAAAAATAGAGACAGGGAACACACAAAGGATTGTAAATAACAAATTATTTTTAAACTTTATTTTATCTATGATATAATGTCTCAATCCTTACACAAGAGCTATGAACAAGAAGGAAAAAAATGATGAGTTTGTTCAAATTCCCTTTATTATTTTCCCTTACCACTTTTTGGCAGATTCGTCAGAGAATATAAAAAGAAATAATGGTAGGAGAAAAGCAAAATAAACCATTGACCATGATATTCAAAGGATGGGAACAACCTGCTCCATGGACCATTCCAGCTGGACTTGTCCTCTGAACAAGTTATACAACCTTGGGCAAGTCACAAACTTTCTGAATTTCTGTCTCTTCAGCGCTCCTCCATAGGACTTCCACACTCACTTTAATATTAGTATCTGCCAGTTAAATTATTTAACATTTATCCTTCACATTTTTAAGTGTAAATTGGAGGTGAGAAAATGCTCCCCATTTACATGAGAGGGTCAAGTGTTCCACTAGGGAGGTGAATACTGAAGTTTGAAAAGCATAGGCCTGTAGACTTGTTACCACCCCAGGCCATCTCTACCACCACAGGTACCCATTTGCTATACATTCCTGTCTTCATTGCTTGGGTTTGGTCCTTTTCATTTTTTCATCTCCTATTTCCTTCACCATTTGGAAGTGCCCTCTTCTTCCTCCAATTTTCCCACCTTTTAAGGCCAGCTTATGTCCACCTCCTCCAGAAAGCCTTCCCTGACCACAGATGTCCAAAGAAATCCTTCTCTGTGTCAAATTTGTGGTTCTCACTCTATGTAGCATTCAGTGGAATATAATTATATCTTCCATATGATATCTTTTATTATTACTTAACATTTGTACTATTTTTTATGTCTCAGATCTTCCAACTATATCATAAACTTCCTAGAGATCAGAGGTCATGGAAACTACTGTTTCATAATTCCCACAGCCTCTAGATCTGCACTTGGCACATGAGGAACATTCATTCATTCATTATTTATCCATCCAACATGTATTTGTTAAATTATGGGCCACTTCTTAACTATTGAGGGAATGAGAAGCAAAATGACTCAATCTAAAAATGGAATAATTCCATTTTCAATAACTCAGAATTGACCCTTCTCATTTCAGATTTGCTGTTTCTTAACATTAGGGGGAAATTTTTCCATTGGCAAATTTAAACTGCAAATATTCTAAATTGGCTTCAAACATATAATGGCCGTGCATGTTCTTGTCATTACAATTGACACAAAGTGCTACACAGGTTAATTAAGTGCCTACAAGAACAGATTTTGTAACTGCAGAAATTACCAAGACTATCAGAGTAAAAATAACACTCCCTACAAGTGTTCAATTGCTAACCTACTCGTTAAATGGCAACATACTTGCTTTTGTTTAATTACATTATATCTTTATGGAATATAGGTGTGTGCTTGCTCCGTTCCTTCAGGGGCAAATAAAGTGGAGGCCTTTGCTCCACCTTGTAACCAGAATTAATGGCTACCTGCCATTCTTCCCATAAATCTCAAGTTTCAAGCACTGTAACTGAGCACATGAAAATCATATTAAATCCAGAGTTACCATCAAAATTATTAAGCCGGATGCTATTTTAATACATATCAAAGTGGATTACGTTCATTAAATAAATTGTGTGCCTAAGGATGGAAGTCCCCAAGTAGTCTGAGGTTCATTCCCATTTTTTCCACATAGACTACATAAAACAGGCTCTATATCACACGTAAACACATTTACTTCATTTTATACACCGCTACCTTTTGTTAATTCCCCCACATAGAGCCTGGCAAATAATTTCACTTTAGATCATAACTAATGGGAAAGGTTCTGAGTGGTGAGTGTAATTGTAGAACCTTGATCAAACGCCACCTGGTGGTCAGATAAATATTTTTTCTACCACAAAGCTTGGCTGGGAAGGCTGTCAAACTGTGTTATTGGTAATTACTAAAAATAAATCATTACAACCAATAATACTTTATTAATGCTTAATCTTGTGGAATATTGAGCAACCAGAGGATATTGGTTGATATTGGTTCAAATCTCAGCTCTCACTTTTTGGTTACTCATTTCTTTACCTTATTCTCTGGGCCTCTTTTCTCATCCTCATCCTAATTTGAAGTTAATTTATAGAACAAGTGAAAATGAGACATAAAAGGAATAAAATAGTGGCTTGGACATAATATGTATCAAGAAGTGGTACCAACAGTTGCTATTATTACATTTTATCAACAATACCTGCTTGTATTGAATGCCAATTATTATTATTATATGCCAAAAGCATATGTTCTTTGCCTACATTACCTCAATTAATTCTCACAAGAACCCTATCAAGTTGGTATTATTATCTATCAGTTTAAAAATTAGGAAGCTGGGGACACCTGACTGGTTCTGTTGGAAGAGCATGTAACTTGATCCCAGAGTCATGAGTCCTAAGCCCCACACTGAACATAGAGATTACTACATAGATACATAAATACATACATACATACATACACCTTTTTAAAAATAAAGTAAAATACATTAGGAAGCTAACAATAGTAAAGTTTAATGATTGGCTCAGGATCACACAGTAGGTAACAGCCAGGATTCAAACTTGACTGAGGGATGCCAAGGCCATGATCTTTAGCACTATGCTATATTGCTATTGTTATCATGAATAATGATTATGATGGTAAAAATATTTCATGGGATTCTAATAAAAATATCCTTCCCTTGCACAAAGGTCATTTGAAATTTCACGAGAACATTTCTGTGTTTTTCTCCCAGTATATACAAAAGGCCTGAGGAAATGCTACCCTTGCTGTTTTATATAGAGGACACCAACTCTATTTCTCTGACAAACATTCTTACCTCCCAATATTTCCTCCCATGGGGATAGCTGAGATGTCTCATACACTTTTCTATTAGAATTTTTTCATAAATAGAATTCCTTTAGGTAAGCTTTTGTTTTAAAGCCAGGAACAACCCAGAGGGGCTAAAAATTCTGCACACTGTTTGCAACCTTGTTATTAAGATATAAATACAGTAAGATAAAAAATTTTAAAGCTATTATATATAACATTTTATTACAAAAATAATATATGTCCATTGTTATAATTTTAGGAAACTGTAAATAATCAAAAAGAAAAGACAAGCACAGACCATAATCATGCCACTCATTTATTAGGGAGCACTGTTAATATTCATGCCATATGTCCCTTAGTCCTCCTTTTCTCTGTGCAAATACATTTTTAAAATAGGATCACACTATACGCCCTGTTTTAGACCTAACTTTTCATTTACTACCAATTGATAATGACTTGCTCTGCCAAGTCTGGCTGCCTATCTGCCTCCTTCTTTCTAGTCCAGAAAACATTGTTATTCAGATGACTTAAAAGCCCCTAAAGCATTTCAAATTAGAAACTGAATAATTCTGTTAGTGGAGGCACAGACTGAAAACCTGAAACCCAAACTCAACTTTGCTATAAACAACTTTCTTCCTTGTGTTTAAAACATACCTTTATTCCATCAAACGTTTATTCATTTAATGAAAACATAAATTGGATACCAGCTGTGAAGAAGGTCCTGTGCCAGGCACTTGGGGGCGGTGGGGGTGGGGGGCAGCATGAATCAGATACTTATTGCAGCATGTTTTGGGAAACAAGATGCTATACCAAGGACTTCATGCATATCAAAGAAGTACCTTCTGGGGAGAGGCTGAGATATAAAAGTTTCAGGTCTCCAGAGGCAAGGGTAGACAATTATCCTTCCCCGTATCTGTTGCGTTCTCCAGTTTTTATGGAGACTGGAGAGCTTCCTGGAGGAAAAGTTAAAAACTGCAAGTGGGGTTTTGAAATACATAAACATGTGGGAACCAAGAAGTAGGGCAGGGAAATCCAATAGCATCCTATTGAAAAGGGTTCAATTTCAGGGCTTCTGAAAGCAAATCATCCTAAAGGAAGCCAGGCTCTACTACAGGGCAAACATGGGGGAGGGGCAGCCGGGCTGCTTCCAAGGTACAGAAAGGGCAGAATAGTGTCTCTTGAACCTGCCCTCATGGCCCAATGGGTGTGTGAGGGTACCTCCAAGTGTGTGAGACTTCCCAGCTCTTGTCAGACTTTGCAGCAATCAGGGCCCAGCAACTTCTGGCCATCTAATAGGGTATGACGCTGCGGGGAGATAGAATGTAGCCCTATACTCAGCAGGGTGAGAACCATCACAGCACTGAGCAAATGGACAGCCCTAACAGCTGGGGTCCTTGGTAAACCTTTGCACACCCAATAACAGCACCAGTAACAGCAGCGGTGGTGGCAGTCCCTAGCTCAGAGTGGCAAATCAGGGGCAGCCATGGGATGAGTAAATGTAGGACACGGTCCTGGGGACATAGAAGAATACAGGTAGACAGAGAGCCTACTGGCATGCAGGTAGAGGCTAATGAGCTTGTTCACGCATTGCAAATGCAAATGCCTAAGGCCAAACTAGTATCCCAAATGGGCAATGTGGACAGACTGTCGCCTGAGGGGAACTGGCCCGTGCCTGTCCTGTCCAGCAAGGGCCACTGCTCCTCAGCCTCAGCTGATGGAGCCTGTTCCAGCCCATGGGAAACGCTGACCTTATCAGCAACAAGGACAGGTAGCAGGAATTTGGACATGGCTGAAATGAGAGAAGTGTTTACATGGAAACAGTCTAGCCAGACCAAAGGACCACAATCAACCACCACAATAACCGAAAGTCATAGCCAAGGAAACACGGTGAAGCACCAATTCTCAGTGAAGAGGCAAGAAACAGCCAATCAGCTCAGCTGCTTGCTGTGTTGAGATATTCATCAGTGTCTCTTCCAAACCTTATTATTGTCTTGTGACCGTGGCAGAAGGGTCACAAGCCATGAGACCTTCATGGGCTCAATGGAAAGTGAAACCAGAGAGTAATGGTATCACTCTTGGTTTTTGAGAACAAAAGACAGAGCAAGTAGCCAGTGGGGAGGGTAAGGGAAGGTGATCTGCACTGGAGCAGTTGTAACAATTGAAGCACACCCACCAGTGAAAAAATGAGGGTGGCCTTGAGGCAAAGTATAGACCACATGTGACATTTACCTTCATATAGTATAAAATAAGGGAATAGCTAAACACCTACATTCAAGAAATCTTGAATTTGGGGTTCCAAATTCCAAGCCTTTAAGTCACTGATTAATATCTTAAGTTTAGTATCTCCAACTATAAATATGTAATGGGATATTGGCTTCAGTCCCCGCCAAGAGCTTAGTGACATATGCTTTTCCTAACATGCCAGGGGTGACCTATCAAGGTTCTGGGGCTAGGGCATAAGTGATGAGAAATGTGATGGCCTCAACATAGGCCATGATCACAGCACAGAGCGGGCAGCTCATTTTGGGGTCCTGCATCTGGCTAAGCTGAAGAAGAGCAGAAACAAAAATGACAAAGGTTGGTATGACCTTCCAATTAGATCCAGAGGTTTGGATAAATTGGCACATACTTTTATAGCTAATGGCATTGGAAATTATCCAAACTGTCCTGGAATTCAATTTAGTAAATCATGAATACATCCCCTAGTGTTCAGCAGTACAGCCCTCATGGGTTAGTGCAATGGTCAGCAGCGCAGTAGGGTGGGGACAATGGGACAAAGACCACAGCAGGGCATTCTACTTCCTTTTGTCCACACCACCATGTTCTATTTTTCTGTCATGTAATCCAATTTTGCTCTCCCAGGTTTTTGAATCCTAACAAAATGATTGTTTTCTAGAAGAATAAACAAACCTATGACCATTTCAATGGTTAAAAGGTACACTGAAGGGGTGCCTGTGTAGCTCAGTGGGTTAAGCCTCTGTCTTCAGCTCAGGTCATGATCTCAGGGTCCTGGGATAGAGCCCTGCATCAGGCTCTCTGCTCGGCAGGGAACCTGCTTCCCCCTCTCTTTCTGCCTGCCTCTCTGCATACTTGTGATCTCTGTCTGTCAAATAAATAAATAAAATCTTTAAAAATTTTTTAAAAAGGCACACTGAACCTTATAGCAACTCCAGGAACATAAATCTCAGAGGGATATGGGGTCATGAACCAGCCCTAACCACACAGACCATAGAGAATGCCAATCAGTTAAGATATTAGGCAAATAAACCTCTAATTAACATCAATTTTAAGCAATAAACTGGTATGTCAGGAAGATATCTCCATAGAGATCATGGCGTGATGACCTCATGTGGTTCAGATTTAGTTAGCATTCCCATTTCTAAGCATGCATCTGATGTTAAAAAGTGTCAGATATCATAGCAATGATCAGCCCATTGGCCTAGTAATTTTCCCCCAAGGAATTCATCTTGAGAAAATGACCCAGATGGAAGAAAAAATAACATGCAGGAAAATGTTCTTTGAAAACAATAGAATGGATAAATACATTCTAACACATCCACTCAAATGATCATTAGAATTTTATAGTATGGAAAATGCTTGTGATATAATGCCAATCTTAAAAAAGTAAGATTGGGGCACCTGGGTGGCTCGGTGGGTTAAATAAAGCCTCTGCCTTCAGCTCAGGTCATGATCCCAGGGTCCTAGGATCAAGCCACGCATCGTGCTCTCTGCTCAGCGGGGAGCCCTCTTCCTCCTCTCTCTCTGCCTGTCTCTCTGCCTACTGATCTCTGTCTGTCAAATAAATAAATAAAATCTTTTAAAAAAATAAATAAAAATAAAAAAGAAAGATTAGGAGCGTGTGGGTGGCTCAGTTGGTTAAGTGTCTGACTCTGAATGATCTCAAGTTCATGAGTTCGAGCCCCTTAATCCGCTCCAAATCAGGCTCCAAGTCAGGCTCCGTGCTCAGCAGGGAGTCTGCTCCTCTCCCACCTCCCACTCTCTCTATCTCTCTCTCTAAAACAAATAAGTCTTTTTAAAAAAGAAGATTAATTACATGTACACTAAAACTGCAACATGTAAAAGACATTCAGGAGAATGAAGATGGGAATATGCAAAAATAATAATGAGGTATATTTCTACCTTTTGAAGAATGTTTCTACATTAATAACATTGTAAAAGGTAGGAGGAAAGATAATCAATGAGTGAACACACTGTCCTGAACCTAAATCAATGATTAAGGATTTCAAATCACAATGTAGTGATCTATTTTTTAAACTTTTCTGATTTTTCTGATACTATATAAATATTTGACACTAGACTTCTCTTTTTTTTGCCAATCAGAAAAGAAAGTAATGATTTTGTGCTTTCAATCATGAAGTAATAGAGAAATGCAACATCACACAGTGGTTAAGAGCTCAGGAACTGGGTTATAAAAGCCTGAATCCTGGCTAATCACTCTGAACAAGTGCTCAATTTATTTTAGGCTTTGGGTTCATTACATGTGAGGTAGAAATAATTTATAACACCTACCACATATGATTGTTAGGAGGAATAAGTCAAACAGTGCATATGAAGTATTCTACACAGTGCCTAAAAATTAATGAGTGAATAAAATTAGCTGCTATGATGTTGATTGATAATGATGAAGAGATCGAAATGCGTATAAGGAGGACCAAGGAGGGAGAAGTCATTCCTCTAAGATGCAGTTGCCCAGGGCACCTGGGTGGCTCAGTTGGTTAGGCAACTGCCTTTGGCTCAGGTCATGATCCTGGAGTCTCCGGATGGAGTGCCCCATTGGGCTCCCTGCTCAGCGGGGAGTCTGCTTCTCCCTCTGACCTCTTCCCTTTCATGCTCTCTTAACCCTCATTCTCTCTCTCTCTCCCCCTCAAATAAATAAAATCTTTAAAAAAAGAAAGATGCAGTTGCCCAAAGAATGAAAACGAATAAGCATTTTTTCAAGTCTATAAATGAGTGTCTTATCCCAGACGATATTTAAATCTTATAGCATTAGAGCAGGTCATGGTCATCATGCCTCAGTGGGTGTCCCACCACCTCAGAGCCTCTTGCAGATTTTGATGTTGTGTTTCAAATTAAATATATGCCTAGTCTTTGACATAGCAGCTTCCCTCCTAGTTACACACCTTAGTGAGAAACTGTCCTCCATTATATCAGAAAGACATGTACCAGAGTGTTCATAGAAGCAGTGTTTGATAACCAAAAATTAAAAACAACCTACATGTCACAAAAGGAGACTTCATGGTGTGCTTAAACCACTACATTGCAGTGAAAACTAATGAATTAGAGCTACTTTTGTCAAGATGGATAAATATCACATGTAAAAATTTGAAAGGGAAAGCAAGTTGCAGATAGATATAAACATTAAAATACCATTTATATTAAGTTTATAATGTACAAAAACAATACCATTTTGATTATGGATATGGACATGCCATATTGTTTACAGTATACACATTATATAGTAAATCATAAAAATATGCTTAGGAATGGAGAAATCTAAATGTTACATGGTGACCCCCACTGGAGTAAGAACAGAAGAAAGAGGAGCACACTAGGGTTTCAGTAGTATCTGTGATGTGGTATCTCATCATAAGAAAAGAAATCTGAAGTAAGTATCATAAAATATTAAGATTGACAAAGCTGGTTGGTAGATACTCATTCTATTATGCTCTCTACTATTCTGTATCCCATTGTGTGCCAAGCATGAAGCAGAGGAAGTGGTCTGTTATGGGTACAGTCAACATGGGGATGTATTTTCTGCCAAAAATTTTAAAACAGGGGCACCTGGGTGGCTCAGTGGGTTAAGCCTCTGCCTTCAGCTCAGGTCATGTCTTAGGGTCCTGGAATCGAGCCCTGCATCAGGCTCTCTGCTCAACAGGGAGCCTGCTCCCCCTACCAACACCCACCCCCCCACGCTGCCTGCCTCTCTGCCTACTTGTGATGTCTCTCTCAGTCAAAAGAAGAAAAGAAAATTAAGACAATGCTAAAACATATTAGAAGTTCTGTTTTTTAGTATCTCCTTGAACTGGCAATTCCCACATAAGCAGTGATAAAAGACTCCTCCTAGGTAAGCAAACAGCTTCCACCACCCCTGCTTGGCGAGCTGCTTGCTATAACCTTGAAATATTTCCAAATCTGTACATATTCACCCATTAACATAAATTTTCTTTATCAATGGTAGTACACAATGATATCCATAATGATCATCTTGAAGTATTTTAAGATCTCAAATGATCAAAGAAAGTAAGTCTACTGAATAAGTCAGAGAAAAAATGCATTTAGAAGATTTTCCCAGTAATTATGGTTAACATTAAAAGCATCTTCAGTTCACTCAGTCTAACTAGAAATATTTCAATGTACCAGAAAGCTTTAATCATTCTAGTAAATCAAGCAATGGCTATAATAATGATAGAGAGTAAGATCATATATTACATTCGTATTAGACTGCAGAGACAACATGAGTGGCAAAATTAATGAACCTTTGGAGAAAAACACTTAAATTGCCCTTATATACAGTAAGCATGGCTTTGAATATAATCCTGTATTCGAGTTTATTCTTACACTCACTCAAGTTTAAGACTCTGGAACAATGGCAATGTCTGGATATCTGGGCCTGCAAACCAATTTGCCAGAAAGGTAACCATCAAACCCAATCGAGGAGAAAAGGTGTGAGTGGACAATGGTGCAGAGCTTCAAATTTTAGCATCCATCCCAACTCCTGGAGAGCTTGTTAAGGCCAGATTCCTACACTCCCCCATCACCAGTTCTAATTCAGTGTGTCTGAGAATTTACATTTCAAATAAACTCTCAGGGATGCTGATGTGCCTGTCTGCAGATGACATTTTGAGAAGAGTTTTAAAGGATTTTATCAATCCCTTTGAGTCTTGCCCTACAAGTTGCCTTTAAAACTCAATCCTGGTATAATATTAAGTTCTAAAGATGAACTATAAGGTAAGTGCCCAGAAAATGCCAAGTCACAGCAGGACCACTATCATAGACTGGGCAATAAAATTCAATCATGTAATATGCAATAACATATAAAACATTTATTATACTACCCTAAAGAGTTATATAGAAGTCCCTGTCTTTCGGGCACCTGGGTGGCTCAGTGGGTTAAAGCCTCTGCTTTCAGCTCAGGTCATGGTCTCAGGGTCCTGGAATCGAGCCCCACATCGGGCTCTCTGCTCCGCGGAGAGCCTGCTTCCTCCTCTCTCTCCCTGCCTGCCTTTCTTGCCTACTTGTAATCTCTGTCTGTCAAATAAATAAATAAAATCTTAAAAAAAAAAAAAGAAATTCCTGTCATTCAGCGAGCTCAGGAATGCTTCTTGTGTCTTCTTTATATTGGATATATGAGAACTATAAAAATGTATTTGATAAAGAAGGAATTTACAAAAATGAATGATTTCTAATTCAAGGACTCGTGACTGCTTATACCATGAAGCTAACTGTTGTGCTCTTTCTTAGCTCGTGCAATTGAGTGGCTTAAGAGAAAAATTTAATGATGTCATTACATTTGATAAGAAGCAAACAGTTAAGGTTTGCATTTGATAGGATAGATGCAAAAAGGCACTTTATTATCAATATATCAAAATAATTGTCATTAAAATGGAAGAGAAACTTACTTCAGGAAAGCAGGAACATTTTGATCTTAAAACACCAAGGTAGTGTTTGTCTATTATCTAGTAAAAGATACTAGAATTCCATTGCCAAATCAGTGGCTTTTCTCTAAAAACCAGTGCTATAATTACAACCTTAAAAATATACATTGTATATTCCATTAATTATGACACTCAAGCTTGTGTGTGGGTAAGAAAATGTTATTTGGCAGCAAGAGGCCACTTTCTGAAATGTTAATTTAAAATATAAAAGCTCAAGAAACTAATTTAGATGAAATATACTGAGAGCCTCTGAAGGAAACAATAAATTGCCTTAAAGGGAAGTGTCTGTTACTGTTGTATTTAACTTTTGACCCATTCTGAATGTAGGGTACCTTCCTAAAGTCCAAGGAGAGCTTTCCTCAAAATGTTTTCTGGAAATTTCTTTTAAAGGCCTTGGATCTTTTTAACTTCAAGGTTGTCTAAAAAAGACCAGAGGCCCAGAATGGCACCACTTGGGCCAAGTCACCAAGTAGCGGCTTAATGCCTAATTGCAGTTTCAACCTCCCCCAAATATTCAGTCTCAACCTTTCAATCAGGAATTTTCTGAACAATGCCAATGAGTTAATCTGTCACATGGTCCTTCCATCCCCCCAAAAAGATGAGGAAATGTACTAATAAGGCCCCCTGCCCTTCTACCTAAGGCAAGGGGATCTTGCCTGGAACAATTCTTTCCTTTCTTTTGCTAAAAACTTTCTTGTTTCACCCTCCTTCATAAAAAAAAATCTTCCATTTGGTACAACTTCTCAGGGGTCCCCTCAGTTTGCTCAATGGGAATGCAAAGTCATGAATCATTTACTAAAGCCAAATTAGATCTTTAAATGTATTCAGTTGAATTTTGTTTTTTAACAGATCAGGCAGCAGCGGTGGGACCCAAAGCATTCAGAGACAATGAGAAATGCAATGATGGCACCCTGGAAATCCTTTTCGAGTTCACTGCCTTTCTCACTATCTCCAAAGGCTGCTGGTAAGTGCCTCTAGGTTTGAGTTTTGCTCTTTTTGCATACAAACTACAGACCTAATTTGTTTTCCAGTCCAAGGTTAATGGGTCAGCCTGAGTGGTCAGGGGGCTCTAACAGAACACCAGTTCTTGGCCCTTGGTTCAGCCCACAATCCACACTGAAATCCCTTCCCCAGTTCCAGTCTGCAGTCCCCATTTACTAGGGTATGCTGGTTTAGTCCTTTCCCCGTTTCCAGAATGTACTCTCTATTCATGGAGTCTGCCAGTTTAGTCAACACTGGGAATTACTGGTGGCCTTTTCTTGGCCAGTCCACAGTGACATGTGTTGGTTACTGCTGGTGTGTCAAGGTGCATATGTTTGCCTTTTGTGTAAAAGACTTAGCTAGTGGGATTCTTAAATTCTAGAGTTAAGAACTCTACCTTTCAGTACACTTGCTTATTTTATTTCTAAGAACTACAGTCCTGGAAGCAATAAAAATCTACACACTTTATTCATGCCCTAAAGAATTTGGCTTGGTAACCATCGGGTTGCTGAAGAAGGTAAGACCAATGTAACTTCTGTTATTCTCCTCTGTTGGCCTTTGAGTCACTCCATTCATCCTCTGTCTAAATTGTTTTTCTGCTCTGAAAAGATGACCCAAACATAAATAGAAGTCCACTGAGTTCATGCTCTTACAGACACCTCCATATCTACCTTCAAAGGAGGGACCCCCATCTGGGTCCCTTCCAGAGTTGATGACACTCAGGGGTTTTCTGGTAAACTGCTTCATTATTCCTTTAAACTTCCATTATTCTACCAGAAGGGAACTCTGATAGATACCAGAGCCTCCAGTGGAAATCCTGGTAAAACTGACAGAAGCCAGAGAAGGGTAATTCTTACCAACATCAGTTTTTCTGAATCTCTGTCTGCAGTGCCCAGTCAAGAGAGGAAAATAAAATTTCACATTGTTCTTTGCTTTCCAAATCCAGATCCATCGTTCATGGATCCTTTTCCTCCCAGGGATAGCTATTGCCTTCTTGTTTGTCTCATTTTGCATTAACAGGGCTTGATTTCCACCTACCCAGGAGCCTACCTGGGATGTGCAGGTTGTTGGTTCTTTGTTTTAATATCTTTGGGAGTGACTGGATCTTGGGAAGAGTGTGTCATGTTCACCTAACACCCAAGGGTAGTTATTTAATACTGTCAGAAAAATTTGCTATTTGTCCTGACAGAAAACTGACAATTTTAATCTCTGTAGTCAAAGTTGGCCAGATTATAAGCTGATATTCAGAAACTGATCATTGTTTTTAAGGCTTTCACCTCTAAATTAAAATTAGAGCTAGGTACCAGAGGGAAAAAAGCAGGTTGAGGATGGCATGGTTGGATGGGTAATGAGCCTATGACATCATTGAAATTGCAGCCATTCCTCAAGAGACTACAGGCAACTGTCCATATCTTATACATCTTTGCAAAACTAGAAATACAGCCGGCCTCTGAAAGGATTCAACATCTTCCGACCTATCCTTTCCATCGGTCCCCAAACCTCCTCCATTTATCTCAAAGGTCTTATAAATACTCTCTGGGAACTTTTGCCTAGATCATCCTCTATTCCTAAGACTGAAGAAAAACAAAAGGAAAAAAAAGAAGCTTTAAAAAAAATACAAATAGCTATAGAGGCACTCTGGCTCAAAATCTAGCCAACAGCTTCCATCACATTACTTGTCCAGGATAAATACAAATCTCAAATGTCTTCTCCCCAAATATTAGTTAAAAAATAAAAAATAAAAAACTTCAGCAATCTGGGCAGGTAACCTTAACTTACCCCATCTGCCAGAAAAAGTTTGTATCCAGCCATTCTTTTATAAACGAGTGAGTTCTGCTTTATCATACCCAATCTCATAGACAAAAATTTTGTAACAATAACTATAAGATTTCCATTTGCATCTATCCCTGTGTTCATATGTATCATAGATGTGTGGTGTTTTCTACCTCAGGGTGGTGTTATTGCCAAAATTAAAAGCTTATTTATTTATTTATTTTTAAAGATTTTATTTATTTATTTGACTGTGAGAGGGAGAGAGAGCACAAGCAGAGGGAGCAGCAGGCAGAAGGAGAGGGAGAAGTAGGCTCCTGACAGAGCAAGGAGCCTGATGTGGGGCTCGATTCCAGGACCCTGGGATCATCACCTGAACCGAAGGCAGATGCTTAACTGACTAAGCCACCCAAGTACCCCAAGAGAGCTCACTTAATTGGCTTAAAGAAAATTTAGTACTTATATAAATTAAATTCTCAGAAACATAATAGAAACAAACCCAAATAAGTTTCAAGTTCACGGGCTCTAGGATTAATTTTAATAAATCAAAGCCAATTAAAAGTTGTTGGTTTAAGTAAAACAGGCATGTTTTTAGAGTTGTCAGCATCAAATATCATACTTTTATGCTACCTTGGCTTACTGAAAGTCAAATAAGCTCATATTATCTCTGTTACAGAATTTGTCACAAAGAAAGATAACTTATAGATGATGGTTAGTTGTCTGATGTCTTGTGAAATTTTCATAACTAATTGAAACACAGTTATCAAGAACAAGAGAATTAAATAGATGCAAGTAAGATAAAAGTTTACAAATAAACTTTTCAGCAATATTCATGTCTACATAAATAGTTTCCCCAAATCTTTTTTGGTAACTAAAAACCTTAGAGTTTTGCTAAATTAAATTACATAATGGCTAGTCATTGAATATCTAGATCCTTCCCAAAAAAGATAAAATACTGAAACATAAATTACTGAACAGAAGTTTTCTACTTTTGGCTTCTTATTACAGAGAAGTAAAAAAACGCTTGGATGTGTTAGTTCTCTACTGGAAAATTTTCAAAGGCATATGCTTCTAGAAATCATGAAATGTACTCATAAGTGGGCAAATTTAAAGAATACAGGTATATCAGACAGTTCATAATTATTTATTTCTTAGTTTTCACTAGAAAATGAAGTTCCTAAGGGTAAGAAGACCAATTAATATATGTAATTAAAATCACTAGAAATAAGAAGAGAAACATCTCTGTATGCCAGGAAAGTAGGATGTGTTGTCAGTAAGAGAAGGTATGGGAAATGCAGATGCATTTTTGGTTGAAGGAAAGACAAATTTGGTCCTAAAGTGAGGCTAGTTGTTTAAACAGGAAAAATGTATGGGGCTCCTGGGTAGGTTGAGCAGCTGACTCTTGATTTCCTTTCAGGTCATGATCTCAGGGTCGTGGTATCATATGAAGCCCAGTTGGGCTCCCCACACAATGAGGGTCTGCTTGTCTCCCTCTGCCCCTCCCCCTGCTCATGTGTGCAAGCACTCTCTCTTTCCAAACTAAATAGATAAATCTTAAAGAAAAAGAGAGAGAGGAAAAACATAGAACAAAATCAGAATGTGGGAAAGAAAGTTGCAAAAGGTTTGTGGAAAGGAATCTTTGAAAAGGAATTTTGATGTGTGGTCAAGCTGGCTAAGATTAAAATGAATTTATTTAAGAATGAATTCTATTATAAAAAGTAAGCTGGTACTGGGGGAGGAGTCAAGATGGCAGAGAAGTAGCAGCTAAGACTACATCAGGTAGCAGGAGATCAGCTAGAGAGCTCATCAAACCATTGCAAACACCTACAAATCCAACGGGAGATCAAAGAGAGGAAGAACAGCAATTCTGAAAACAGAAAATCGGCCACTTTCTGAAAGGTAGGACCGGCGGAGAAGTGAATCGAAAGCGACTGGAGGTTAGACCGCGGGGGAGGGGCCGGCTCCCGGCAAGCGGCGGAGCAACGGAGCACTAAATCGGGACTTTTAAAAGTCTGCTCCATGGAGGGACATCACTCCAGAGGCTAAACCGGGGTGAAGCCCACGCGGGGTCAGCGTGGTCCCAGGCCCCGCAGGGTCACAGAAGGATCGGGGGTGTCTGAGTGTCGCAGAGCTAGCAGGTTTCGGAGCGGGGAAGCCGGCTACAGAGACAGAGCCGAGGAGTGAGCTCTCAGCTTGGGGTTACCTTGAACCAGTCACAGGCTGGGTGAGCTCAGAGCGCAGCTGGAGGCCAGGGAGACGAGAGTGATTGGGCACGTTTCTCTGAGGGCGCACTGAGGAGTGGCGCCCTGAGCTCTCGGCTCCTCCGGGCTGGAGACTAGGAGGCCGCCATTTTCATTCCCGTCCTCCGGACTCTACGGAAAGCGCTCAGGGAACAAAAGCTCCCGAAAGCGAACCCGAGCGGATTACTTAGCCCGGCCCCTGGTAAGGGCGGTGCAGCTCTGCCTCGGGCAAAGACACTTGAGAATCACTACAATAGGCCCCTTCGCCAGAAGATCAACAAGAAATCCAGCCAAGACCAAGTTCACTTACCAAGGAGAGCAGCAGAATTCCAGAGGAGGAGAAAGCAAAGCAGGGAACTCATGGCTTTCTCCCCATGATTCTTTAGTCTTGCAGTTAATTTAATTTTTTTAATTTTATTTTTTTTCTTCTGCTAATTTTTTTTAACTTTTACCCTTTTCTTTTTTAACGTTTTTTAACTAGTTTATCTTAACAATACCTTTCAAAAAAAATAATAATAATCTTTTTTGAACCTTCATTATTATAGTCATATTTTATCCTTCATACTATTTAACTTTATTTTTTGCGTACACATAGGGTTTTTCTTCTAAAAAATTTGGGGTACAACTTCTTCTAGTAGATCAAATTATACCCTAAATCTAGTTCCGGGCTTGTTCTAGTCTCCAGCCTGAGCAAATTCTTGCCACTTTCTTTTTCTTTATTCTCCCAACCAACTTACTTTATCAACTCCTTGTTTAGAAATTTAAAAAAAAAAAATTTTTTTTTCGTCTTTATAGGCATATTCCATCCCGTCATTGTGTTTACCCTTATATACGTTTTTCATTCTTTAAAATTTTGGGAGGTAGTTTCTTCTAAGAGACCAAAATACCCCCAAAATTAAGTGGGTGACCCTGTTCTAGTCACCAGTCTAATATATATATTTTTTTCTTTTTTATATTTTTTCTTTATTTATTTTCTTTTTTTATTTTTTATTTTTTTCTGAACTTCTTTTTATCCCCTTTCTCCCCCCCACAATTTGGGGTCTCTTCTGATTTGGTTAAAGCACATTTTCCTGGGGTCTTTGCCACCCTTTTAGTATTTTATTTGCCCCTTCATATACTCTTACCTGGACAAAATGACAAGGCAGAAAAACTCACCATAAAGAAAAGAACAAGAGGCAGTACCAAAGGCTAGAAACCTAATCAATATAGACATTGGTAATATGTCAGATCTAGAGTTCAGAATGATGATTCTCAAGGTTCTAGCCGGGCTTGAAAAAGGCATGGAAGATATTAGAGAAACCCTCTCTGGAGATATAAAAGCCCTTTCTGGAGAAATAAAAGAACTAAAATCTAACCAAGTTGAAATTTAAAAAGCTATTAGTGAGGTTCAATCAAAAAATGGAGGCTCTTACTTCTAGGATAAATGAGGCAGAAGAAAGAATTAGTGATATAGAAGACCAAATGACAGAGAATAAAGAAGCTGAGCAAAAGAGGGACAAACAGCTACTGGACCACAATGGGAGAATTCGAGAGATAAGTGACACCATAAGATGAAACAACATTAGAATAATTAGGATTCCAGAAGAAGAAGAAAGAGAGAGGAGAGCAGAATGTATATTGGAGAGAATTATTGTAGGGAATTTCCCTAATATGGCAAAGGGAATAAGCATCAAAATCCAGGAGGTGCAGAGAATCCCCCTCAAAATCAACAAGAATAGGTCCACACCCCATCACCTAATAGTAAAATTTACAAGTCTTAGCGATAAAGAGAAAATCCTGAAAGCAGCCTGGGAAAAGAAGTCTGTAACATACAATTGTAAAAATATTAGATTGGCAGCAGACTTATCCACAGAGACCTGGCAGGCCAGAAAGAACTGGCATGATATATTCAGAGCACTAAATGAGAAAAACATGCAGCCAAGAATACTATATCCAGCTAGGTTATCATTGAAAATCGAAGAAGAGATAAAAAGTTTCCAGGACAAACAAAAACTGAAAGAATTTGCAAACACCAAACCAGCTCTACAGGAAATATTGAAAGGGGTCCTCTAAGCAAAGAGAGAGCCTAAAAGTAGTAGTAGATCAGAAAGGAACAGAGACAATATACAGTAACAGTCACCTTACAGGCAATACAATGGCACTAAATTCATATCTCTCAATAGTTACCCTGAGTGTTAGTGGGCTAAATGCCCCAATCAAAAGACACAGGGTATCAGAATGGATAAAAAAAACAAAATCCATCAATATGCTGCCTACAGGAAACTCATTTTAGACCCGAAGACACCTCCAGATTTAAAGTGAGGGGGTGGATGGGACGCCTGAGTGGCTCATTTGGTTAAGCAGCTGCCTTCGGCTCAGGTCATGATCCCAGCATCCTGGGATCGAGTCCCACATCAGGCTCCTTGCTCAGCAGGGAGTCTGCTTCTCCCTCTGCCTCTTCCTGCCACTCGTTGCCTGTGCTCACTCTGTCTGACAAATAAATAAATAAAATTTTTAAAAAAATAAAGTGAGGGGGTAGAAAACAATTTACCATGCTAATGGACATCAGAAGAAAGCTGGAGTGGCAATCCTTATATCAGATCAATTAGATTTTAAGCCAAAGACTATAATAAGAGATGAGGAAGGACACTATATCATACTCAAAGGGTCTGTCCAACAAGAAGATCTAACAATTTAAAATATCTATGCCCCTAACGTGGGAGCAGCCAACTATATAAACCAATTAATAACAAAATCAAAGGAACACATCAACAATAATACAATAATAGTAGGGGACTTTAACACTCCCCTCCCTGAAATGGACAGATCATCCAAGCAAAAGATCAACAAGGAAATAAAGTCCTTAAATGACACACTGGACCAGATGGACATCACAGATATATTCAGAACATTTCATCCCAAAGCAACAAATACACATTCTTCTCTAGTGCACATGGAACATTCTCCAGAATAAATCACATCCTGGGTCACAAATCAGGTCTCAACCAGTATCAAAAGATTGGGATCATTCCCTGCATATTTTCAGACCACAATGCTCTGAAGCTAGAACTCAATCACAAGAGGAAATTTGGGAAGAACCCAAATACATGGAGACTAAATAGCATCCTTCTAACGAATGAATAGGTCAACAAGGAAATTAAAGAAGAATTGAAAAAATTCATGGAAATAAGTGATAATGAAAACACAATGGTTCAAAATCTGTGGGACACAGCAAAGGCAGTCCTGAGAGGAAAATATATAGTGGTACAAGCCTTTCTCAAGAAACAAGAAAGGTCTCAAATACACAACCTAACCCTACACCTAAAGGATCTGGAGAAAGAACAACAAAGAAAGCCTAAACCCAGCAGGAGAAGAGAAATAATAAAGATCAGAGCAGAAATCAATGAAATAGAAACCAAAAAAAAA
>PISX010022581.1:0-19675 GCA_004024625.1 Mellivora capensis
AACTAGGAGGGGAGGCTGGATGGCTCAGTTGGTTAGGTGTTCGACTCTTGATTTCAGCTCAGGTCATGATCTCAGGGTTGTAAGATTGAGCCCCACATCAGGCTTTGTGCTGGACATGGAGCCTGCTTAAGATTCTCTCCCTCAGGCAATTCAAGCAAGAAGGGTTTTCTACGTTAAATTTCATCATTCCGAATACGACTCCCCGAGTTGGACAGAAAATAGGAGTGCAATGAGATTTCTTGCTCTCCTTAATGCTTCCTTCTCTAGTCTATGATATTAAATATGATATTAATATTTGTGATCTCTCCTTTTCATTCATAATTTTATTAATTTGGGCCTTCTCTCTTTTATTTTGGTTTAGTGTGTCCAGTGGTTTACTGATCTTATTGATTCTTTCAAAAAACCAGCTTCTAGTTTCATTGCTGTGTTCTTTTGTATCTCTAGTTTGTATCTCATTGATCTCTGCTCTAATCTGGATTATTTCCCTTCTTGTGTGTGGAGTTGGCTTAATTAGTTGTTGATTCTCCAGTTATTTAAGGTGTAGAGAGAGCTGATGTATTCAGGAGTTTTCGATTTTTTTGAGGGAGGCTTGGATGGCTATGTCTTTCCCCCTTAGGACTGCCTTTGCTGTATCCCATAGGTTTTGGGCCAAAGTGTCTTCATTCTCATTGGTTTCCATGAATTGTTTAAGTTCTTCGTTGATCTCCTGGTTGATCCAAGCATTCTTAAGCAAGGTGGTCGTTAGCTTCCAGGTGTTTGAGTTCCTTCCAAACTTTTCTTTGTGATTGAGCTCCAGTTTCAAAGCATTGTGATCTGATAATATGCAATATATTCTCAATCTCTTGGTATCGGTTGAGCCCTGATTTGTGACCCAGGATGAGGTCAGTTGTGGAGAAGGTTCCATGTGCACTTGTGAAGAATGAGTATTCTGTTTTTTTTAGGGTGGAATGTTCTGTATATATCTATGAGGTCCATGAGATCCAATGTATCATTCAATGCTCTTGTTTCTTTGTTGATTTTCTGCTTGGATGATCTGTCCATTATAGAGAGTGGCATGTAAAGTTCACCTACTATTAAGGTACTCATATTAATATGACTCTTTATCTTGATTAATAGTTTTCTTATGTAATTGGCTGCTCCCTTATTGAGGGAATAAATATTTACAATTGTTAGATATTCTTGGTGGTATTCCCTTTAAGAATAGAGAGCCCAGATATGGACCCTCAACTCTATGGTCAAATAATCTTCAACAAAGCAGGGAAAAAATATACAGTGGAAAAAAGACAGTCTCTTCAATAAATGGTGCTGGTAAAATGGGACAGCTATATGTAGAAGAATGAAACTGGACCATTCTCTTATCCATACACAAAGATAAACTTGAAATGGATAAAAGACCCCAAAGTGAAACAGGAAATGATCAGAATCCTAGAGGAGAACATAGGCAGTAACCTCTTCAATATCAGCCACAGCAACTTCTTTCAAGATATGTCTCCAAAGGCAAAGGAAACAAAAGCGAAAAAGAACTGTTGGGACTTCATCAAGATCGAAAGCTTCTGCACAGCAAAGGAAACAGTCAACAAAACAAAGAGGCAGGGGCACCTGGATGGCTCAGTGGGTTAAGGCCTCTGCCTTCAGCTCGGGTAATGATCCCAGGGTCCTGGGATTGAACCACGCATCAGGATCTCTGCTCAGCAGTGAGCCTGCTTCTCCCTCTCTCTCTGCCTGCCTCTCTGCCTGCTTGTGATCTGTCTGTCAAATAAATGAATAAAATATTTTTAAAAAAGAGGCAACCCACCGAATGGGAGAAGATATTTGCAAATGACAGTACAGACAAAATGCTGATATCCGGGATATATAAAGAAAGACTCAACCCCAACACTCAAAAAACAGGTATTCATGTCCAAAAATGGGCAGAAAACATGAACAGACACTTCTCCAACGATGAAATAAAACAGGTCATCAGACTCACGAAAAAATGTTCATCATCATTAGCCGTCAGGGAGATTCAAATTAAAACCACATGGAGATACCACCTTACACCAGTTAGAATGGCCAAGACTTAAAAAGACAGGAAGCAACGTGTGTAGGAGAGGATGTGGGAAAGGGGAACCCTATTTAACTGTTGGTGGGAATGCAAGTTGGTTCTGTCAATTTGGATAACATTGTAGATATTCCTTAAGAAATTAAAAATAGAACTTCCCTATGACCCTGCAATTGCACTCCTGGGTTAATACCACAAAGATACAGATGTAGTGAAAAGAAGGGCCAACTGTACCCCAATATTCATAGCAGCAATGGCCATGGTCGCCAAACTGTGGAAAGAACCAAGATGCCCTTCAACGGACGAATGGATAAGGAAGACGGGGTCCATATATACTATGGGGTATTATGCCTAATACAGAAAGGATGAATACCCAACTTTAGTAGTGACATGGAAGGGACTGGAAGAGATGCTGCTGAGTGAAATAAGTCAAGCAGAGAGATTCAACTATCATATGGTTTCGCTTATTTGTGGATCTTAACAAATAACATGGAGGACATGGGGAGATGGAGAGGAGAAGGGAGTTGAGGGAAATTGGAGGGGGAGATGAACCATGAGAGTATATGGACTCTGACAATCAATCTGTTGGTTTGGAAGGGGCGGGGGTGTGAGTGTGGGGAAGCCTGGTGCTGAGTATTAGGGAAGTCACGTATTGCATGGAACACTGGGTGTGGTACATGAACAATGAATTCTCTTACACAGAAAAGAAAGTAAATGAAAAAATAAATAAGATATTAATATTGTCTAACACAGTTTCTATGAGCATCATAAACTCAAAATATATTTGTCATAATAGTTGATCTTTCGTAGTGTCTTACAGAAGATATTAGGCACTGTGTATATATCAGTCACTTTGAGGAAACTTACAAAATGGATCATGGTTAATAATCAATACGTTATAAATACAGCATAAACACATTTTAAAATGTCAGGGAGGTTGACTATGTAAAATAGTGACATAAAAAACGAAAAATAAAATAAAATAAAACAGTGACAAAATAACATATAAAATCAATATTACATAACAAACCCTATTGCTGTGTTTTTGTCAGAAAGCATAAGAAACAAATGGGGCAGTGTGCCCCTTCAGGAACCTACGGGAGAAGGGAGAAGCCTCCCATGCAAAGAATGTATGGATGGGACTTACAGAGGGTGTCGGGGTGTCCCACAGCAAGTCTTCTGTACTTTTCTCTTATTTTTAATGATCTTGTATGCTCAAACAGTAGCCCCTGCACTCCAACTACAGGGATCTCCAGAGAGAGAAGGAAGCATTCCCCAAAGAGATGCTCAGTAGGGAGGAAGGAGCACACATTAGCTCTTCTTAAGAAATTGTTTCTATGAGCTTTGGTATTACGTGGGTGAGAAAGGAACCATAAGTTGTTACTAAGGTCATATTTTGACCACCACTTGCCCAGATTGTCAAACGTTGCTCCTTTATAAAGTCACCTGCAGGGCAGTACATCCAAATGCTCATGTCTCAGAAAGGCAGCAAAATGTCCATTTCTTCAAGCAGAATTCCAGCATACAGATATATTAAAATTCGACAATGAATCCCAATATGGGCCAAAGTGAAATGCTAGCTGCATGCCTTACACAGTGAGGCATACAGGGTGTTCATGGGACTATTTTTAATATGCATGCTTTTAGGCACAAGAGCCGGTTATGCCTGAGATTCTGAATGTCTAAGAACCGCTACATCCTATCATTGTCCTCTCAGATAGTTAATCTTTAAGGAAATAAAATAAATATTTAAAGGATTTTCAATGCTGAGAAATAAGACCCATGCACAGGATGTTGTATGCGCCAAAAATTTATTAAATATCAAAAAAGGATACACTGCCTTTCAGTTGCATTAATAACAATACTATTACCCCTGCCATTAAAATGACTCCAGGATGACTCCACGTGAGGACATCCTGCTGGTATTCCCCAAACCCATATGAGTGTGTCGAACGTTTAAGTGTTTCTTAGTCCATATATCTGGACCAGACTGGATTGAAATTTGGAAGGTGGGTTTTGTTTGGTAGGTTGACACAAGTGAAGCAGAAGGTCAGCCGAGGCTATTAGAGAGGAGAGAACATCCATCGGCCGCACTTGTTCAACTGAGCTTTTGCACTGCTATCGCTGGGCCCCTTGAAGGAATCCCATCCACTGCCCATGGCATCATCATCTAGCCAGAGAACCCGGCAGCCAAGCACCTGGGTCCAGGCTGCCTACCTCCTCACCCCTGTGGCCTGGACTGGCAGAGCCAAGAACATGGAGTCTACCACCGTAATTCCAGTCCCAAAGCCCCATCTATCACAGGCCCTTCTATTCTTTGACACCTGTGATCCCCACAGAATTCCAGAAAGTAGGAAATAATTTGGTTTGTTCCTGTACCCTTGCAATGCCTGAAATCAAGGCCATGTGCTATGTTTGGTTCAGAGTCCATGAGAGAGCAATGAGGTAGCCAGCAGGGCATGAGACAGGAGCCTCAGGCTAAAGCAACCAGACCCTGACACGGGTTACACAAAGACTGTGTCGCATGGATGAGAGGTATGGAGGGTGTGGGGTGTCCCACACTCTGGCTTCTGTACTTCCCTCTGTGGTTCAGTGGACTTGTGTGCTCAACCAGTAGTTCCCCTGCATTCCAACTGCAGAGATCCGCAGGGAGAGGGGAACATTGCCCAAACAGGTGCTCTGTAGGGAGGGAGGAAGACTCAATGTCTCTTCCCAAGAATGAAATCCTCTCTACAGACCTATGGGATTTTTTTCCGTTTGTTCCTCATCAGAGATTCTCCTGAGGGAGAGAGGAACCAGAGCCTGGGACTGGTGATATTTTGACCACCACCTACCGAGGTTGTCAAATGTTGCTGCCTTAGGAAATAATCCAGAGGGCAGCAAATCTCAATGTCTAGGCCACAGAAAGGTAGCAAAAGTATCCGTTACTGCAAGGGGGATTCCAGAATATGAATAGAGGAAAACGGACCACCTGATCCCATGAGAGATTAAAGTGGGACTGAGTTCTCATGCAGTGCATGTGGCATGTACACAGGGTGCAAGGGGAACTATGTGGTCTAGGCATCGATTCATGCAGGAGAACGGGATGTGCCTGTGATCCTCAATGTTGAAGAAGCCTTAGGTCCTAAGAGACTCCTCTTTCCTCTTAGGTAATCAAGCTTTGAGGAATTAAAATCAGTACAGAAAGGATCTGAAATGGTGAGGAAAAGAAAAACATGCACATTAAGTCATAGTTGAGGAAATTTTATTAAGGATAAAGCAACTATACACAACTTTGGAAGAACACTTAATCACGAAAGGAGCCAACCAGGTAAAATATTCCCCATGAAAATTTCCACAAAAATCACATCCCAGAGTCAAGAAAATCTCATCTCCGGAGAAAACACTGTCTCACCCTTTGCAGAACACCCTTTGCATGTGGAGCTATTATCCAGAATCTCCCAATTCAGATATTGTAAACCAAATACAGGTTTAGGTCCTACATTAAATTTACATTTGAGTTTACCATTTATCCGTATAATTTCACTCAATTTCATAGAGAATGTCTTTAGGTAAAGCAAGCTTGACATACTCGATGGGTAAGTACCTTTTGAAATATCACATCTATTTACATGATGAGTGTCAGTGTATGTGTGTGTGTGTGAGAGAGTGTGTTCGATTTGCATGTGCACGCTCCCCAAAATCAGGTCACCCGAGATGGTGTGGACTCCACCGTTTCCATCCAATGCATCTGAGGAAGTGCCGATTCCCCACATCAGCCCAGGGCTGTGACTTGCCCTCCATTCTACAGGCACCTCATCGGGATCCCCTGGGCTGGAGGAGAAGTCTCTGAGGACATGGGCTGTCTCATTCCCTCCCACTGTCTTCAGAGGACGAGGACACCTGCAGGTCCTCATATACGACACTCACAGGGATGTGACCAAAGAATCCCGCAGATTTCTGAATGACAGGAGGTCCCTGACCAGGACGGGCTGACTTCTCAGTAGGATGGAGTAAGGGAGATGTTAGGAACCTGGAGCTCTAGCAGGCTTTGTCCAATCTCGTGAAGACCATTCTCAGGGGCTTGTCTGGGGTGGACTTGGAAAGTGGACATGGGGCTTTGATGCATGTCTGAACCATTTCCAGGAGAGGTCGGGCTCGTGCCGGCTGCAGGTACATGACTTGCTCTGGGGCAGGTGTCCTCCCGGTCAGTGGGGGTGCCACTAGGGTCCACATGCCCTTCACTTTGCTGGACGACACAGATTCTCAGAAGCCCCCAGTTGACTTTCCTGTATGCTCTTGTGGTGGTGCTGGAAGGGGCTCCAGCGTGCTTTCTTCGGGGGTTCAGGCCTGTCTCTAGGGAGATCGGGATACCTCTCTTGCCAGCTGTCTTGAGGTGGATTTGGGAAGTCTGAACCATACCGTGGATTGCATTAGAACGTGCATTCTCCTCGGGACCCTGGCTGGTGCCTGGCCATGGTGAACACTATCTACCTTGGCCACAGCCTGTCGAACGTCAAGTGAATCTACTTGGGGGCTGTTTCTGGCGAGATGGACAACGAGGCCACCCTCCTTGGCATCGGGTTGGCATGCCAGGGGTCTCTCAGGGGTCACCACTCACTGTGCCTCATGTCATGCACCAGGGGGGAAGACGCTCACTGAAGGGCTTCTGAGAGGAGACATTGAGTGGTACCCAGCTGTCATGTCAGGGGTTTGGGTAGGTGGCTCCCATGGGAGGGGAGGCTCCAGGACAGACATCCTCTTGGTGGTGAGGACGGGCACCACCCTGTGTGAACGCTGTGGGAAAAGGAACATGTAGAAATGCACATTAGTTTTTCCTCACCACCAAAGCAACATTGACATGAAGTTAAACCAAGAAACTCACAAAACCCCAAGACCTTCCTATGTTCAGCTCAGCATTGGAAGACAGAAAAGGGTTCTGTCTACATAGGAGGTGGGACCACAAATCAGGGGTGGCCAGGAATAAATACAATACTCGACAGGATCTCCTGGATACCCTTTTTCTATTGGGGAGGAACAGAGATAGCTTCTGCAAAATCATCTATGATTCCTCCAGAAAACCGTGTACTGTGCTCCGGAAAGCACAGGAATCCTGCTGCTGTGGAAACACTTCAGAGGGTACTGAGTTTTGATGGACAATGTGGGAGAATGTGTCCTTAAGGAAAGTACTCTGTTGTTCCAACGAGGGTTGTGCGTGTGAGAAGAGTGTCCTCCAGTGCTTTCCAATCCTGCCCAGCCCACTGTGAACACACATCCCAGGAACAAGGCACCATGATGGACAGCAAGGGAAAATGCGGGAGCAGGATGCCCCCCTGAACTCACACTGCTCAGAACGGAACTTGAGCCAATTCTCACCCAGAAAGGCAACAGCAGCCCATCAGGGTCCCCCAGAGAGAACAGGAGAGAGGAAGCAGGGGACACTCACCCTCACGTAGCTGCAGGATTCTGAAAATCCTTTCAGGTTGGCTTCTGCCGCCCTTGGGGTCGCCTGGGGAATCTCTGGAGCAGGGTCTCCCTCTGCCGGGATTCTTGCCTGCACAACAAAGGATGGAAAGTGGAAGGAACTCTATTTCATGTCTTCAAACTGGGACACAAACCTGAGGCCTCAGACAGCAGCTTCCTTTCCCTCCCTTCCATTCATCCCCCTACTCCAGGGAGCCCTCCAAGTTTGGCTAGGAACTACTAGCATTCAGGGTCTCTGGCAGGTCTGCTTGGCATGAGCCAGGTTCCCATATGTCCCCTGGTTAGGGAACACCCAACCCACCACACACTCACTCTCGCTGATTCAGCAAGGGCAGCTCAGTAGCCTAAGTGTGCACCCCTGGAGGACGGAGAGCTCCTTTGTCGGCCTCCCCACCCCTGTCTGTGCCTGAGGACAGCACAGCACACATTGTCCAGGGGCAGAGACACAATGTCCTCAGCCCTGGGGTTGGGGACAGCAGCGAGACACGCTCCTCACCTTGGTCCCTCTCCCTTCTCCCTCTCAGCCTGCTTCAAGGGCCCAGGATTCTGCTGGTCCTGCTGACTCTGTGGTTCTACGTTCTCCTTCAGCTTCCTGGAGCCCAAGGCCTGAAGGTCGAGGGCCCTGTCCCAGTGCTTCATGGGGTACCTGCTGCTGGATGCCTTGTGCTCAAAAGCTCCACAGTCCCTGCATTCACCTGGGGAGGACGAAAGAATGATCAGTGGTTTTGGACTGGGTGCATCCCTTCGCCTTGTGAGTTCCCCGCCCCCTGAAGACCATGGGATGATTCCCCAGCCTCTCCAGGAGGGACACGGGGGAGGGAGTGCAAGTGTCAGGCTGAACTGAAGGAGCTCGCTGGAGAGACGTGGTCAAACGCCAGCCTGGACCAGAGCCTGCACACTCCTGAGGTCGACCCTCGCTGTGTCTGAATGCCCCACTATGTCTGGTGACCGACTCCAGGACAGGTGGTCCTGGCCCAGGAAAGGATGACTGAATTATGGACACAGAGCTCTCCAGGTGCCATGCCTGTCTCCAGAGTCATGGCAGACCCTCTGCTCACAGCATATATCGGCCTCCACTTACCCTGGGATCCTCCTCCTCTGTTACAGGAGCCCTGGGTGCTAAGGGTGCCCTCGCTGGCCTCTTCCCTTTCTGGGCTTTCAAGGGTCTGTAGGGCTCAAGCTGGGTGTTACTGCCCGCCCCCTGTCCTACTTCCATGAGGGACATGGCACTTGGCCGGCCTGGGGGATGGGTGTCTGGATTTCCTGAGTAAAAAAAAAAAAAAAAGGACAGTCATATTCACACAGATGCATGCTTCCTTCCTGTACTTTCTTCTCCAAGTTGGTATGAGGGGGCCTCAGTACTACCAGATCAAACATAGCTATCAATCTGTGACCTCTCCTCCCTTCCTGTCCTCCATACTCTCCTGCCTACCCACCCCCAGGGTGGTGCCTGCCCTTAGGAAAGCCAGGTGAATTTGTCTTGAATGGCTTACCAGCGAGATGCTTGTGAATTCTCTCACAATGCACTCTGGCAGCAAAACCAGGGACAGGACTGCCTGCGATTTACACAAGAATCAAAGCTATGGCAATACTCCATGGGACAGTCAGTGTTGAAAATGGAAAAGCAAGTATCCTTTCCACTCCAAACTCTCCATTTCCCCACTGAAACCTGAGGAAGCCATTCTCAACTATAAGATCCCTTGGAAAAACATCACTTCTCTTGATGGAATGAGGGATTTAGCCCATCTAAGGGTCTGAACTCTTTGATTTCATGTTTTCTTTTCAGTGCCCCATTCTTAATTCCCGTCTAATCTTTGGGAAATGAATAGCATTTAACTTCATGTGAACCAGGGTTTTTTTTTTTTTCATTTTTAATGTTTTCTTTATTGAGAGAGAGACAGAGAGAGAGAAAGCTCAAGATGGGGTAAGAACACAGGGACAAGCAGACTACCTGCTGGGCAGGGAGCCCAATGAGGGGCTCCATCCCAGGACCCTGGAATCATGGCCTGAGACAAAGTCAGACAACCAACTCAGCCACCCAGGTGCCCTGAACCTGTGACTTCTTTAGGCTCCCAGTCCCACAGCGAAATGGACCAGGATTCTGTCACAACACGTCCATGGCCCTACACCAATCAGACTGTTGGGGTCAGTTCCTTTCGAAGGGGAACTTCAGGGAGTCGAGAGCATTGGCAGTCATGCCTTTGATCAGTCTCTCTTCTCATAATATGGTTTCACAGGCACCAGTCTTTAGTTCATTGAGAAAAGGCACATTACCCCATAATTTCCTCACTGTCCTATTTCTCTAGTTGCTTAGATAGGACCCAGTTGTCCAAACACCCACCTGAAATGCAATGGTGGTCCTCCTGTCTCTTAGTAGAGGCTCGGGAAGGTACTGGACAGACTGCGCTGGAGGAAACTACGTATCTGACATGCCAAAGAATGGTGAGAAAGGGCCACTTCCTACCCTCCCTGACGTTCCTATAGCCCCAAGGTCACATGACCTTTCTGGTCCTTAACACCCGTCAACAAACAGAACTAGAGTTCCCAGAACATCAATAAGCGGCCCTCAACTGAAACTCAACCTCCCTAACTACCAAAGAAGGTATACCCTGTCCTTTGGCCACCAAACCTGGGTGCTAATTCTGACCAGAATGATAGACTAGTTCAAAAAGCTACTATAGGGAAATTGCAATTCAATTGGCCACCTGTGTGTGGCCTAACATGACTATGCAACTTTCTGTGTTTGTTAAAATCTCCTTGGCCACCTGTGCTCTATAAAAGTTAGTCTGTGCAGCTGGGAAGTGGTTGCTCTCTCCATAAGAGAGGGATCTGACCAGTCGGTTTGATTCTCGATGCTTGATGCAAAAGAAAACTTTGCTTCACCTTTGCTTGGTATCCGTCTTGCTCCTTTGATCACGGATCCCATATCTAAGATTGGTGTGTCTTGCACAGAGAATGGATTTTCAAGGGACCTTTCTAAGGCCATGGTCCAGTCCCAGCCTAGTACCTTCCAGTCCTACCAGAGCTTCCTCCAGCCTCCTCCTGGCAACACCCAGTTTCATGGGACCCCTGCCACTGTCCCAACCAGATGCCCCTCTTCATCCTTACCCTGCCCCACCCAGACTCACAAGCCTTCCGTATCCTCTCATGCTCCAACTGGCTTCCACCCATACCCAATGGCACCAGCCTCTGCCCAATGAACACACAAGAATCCATGCTACGGCAATACGAGATGGGGTACACAGAGTTGAAAATGGGCAAGAACCTATGCTTTCCTCTCAAAATCTGAATTTCCCATTTGACGCACCAGGAACCCATTTTCAACTACAATGTCATTTTACAAAACCTACTTTGTCCTCTACTAGACTGTAAGCTGCCCATCTGGGTTTCTGTAATATCTTCTCTTTTTTTTTTTTAAGATTTCATTTACTTATTTGACAGAGAGAGACAGCGAGAGAGGGAACACAAGCAGAGAGAGAGGGAGAAGAAGACAGCCTGATGCAAGGCTCGACCCCAGAACCCTCGGATCATGACCTGAGCCGAAGGCAGAAGCTTAACGACTAAGCCCCCCAGCGCCTCTGTTATCACTTCTTTAATGTTCGCATCTCAGAGTCCCTTTCTTAACTAACTTCTAAGCCATTGGAAATGAGGATCTTTCCACATCTTGGGAACAAGTTCCTTCTTCAGACTTTCAGTGCCCACAGCCAAATGGAGCAGGACTTTGTCACAGCACTTCCATGATCCCACACCCATCAGACTGTGGGGCAAATTTCCCTTAGAATGACAACCTCTGGGAATCACGAGGACTGCTTTTGACCAGTCTCTCTTCTCAGAATATGCTTTCCAATGAAACTGTGCTTAACCAAATGGGGAAAGCTACATCCCTCCATGATTTCCTCACTGTCTTACTTCTCTGACAGCTGAACTGAGGACCCAGTTGTCTCAAAACCCACCTGAAATGCAACGGTGCTCCTCTTGTCTTTCAGTAGAGGCTGAAAAGGTTGCAGAGGGACTCTCCTGGAGGATCCTCTGTGTCTAGCGTGTCCGAGGAATGGTCAGAAAAGGCCACTTCCCTCCCTCCCTGACTTTTCTACTGGCCCAACGTCACATGACCTTTCAGGCACTTGACACCCAACAATCCAACCCCCTTTCTTGTCAGTCGGCGAGACCCAGAGAAGTATCTCTTCCTGTCCAACATTTTCATGCCTTATATACCATATGTATGTGGAGATATGGTTTTTTGAATACATGTATTTCATGCAAATAACAAAGCTTTGAGTGCATACCTGTTTCTCTTCTTTTCTGTTAGGGCCGATTTAATGTTAAAACCTGTTTAACTATTAGGGCCTTCTTAGCCAGTGCGACTCCATTTTGCCTAGGTAGCCATATTATTGTTTACATCCCTGGACTTCATTCTGGGAATCAATGCCCCAGCAGTTCCTGGTATCAGTTCCATATCGATTCCGGGAATCGATTCCGGAATAAACGCCCTAACAATAGAAGCCACATACCTTGAGGTCTGAGGTTATGCCCTCTAAAACTAGTTTGTAAGATCGGGACGGGTTCACTCTCTTCCGAGGTGGCCCTGACGGGTCAGTCTGACTTCTGATGCCTGGTGTCAAAATAAAGATTTGCTTAACCTTTTCCTTTGTATCAGTCTCGTTCCTTTGATCAGGGACCCCATCTTTTTCTGTTTTCTTTTCTTTTATTTTCTTTATTTTTAGATCCAGAGAGAGCACGGGAGTTAAAATGAAACACGTTTTGGGGGAGGAGGGACAGAGGCAGAGAGAAAATCTTAGATAGACTCTAGGTCCAGTGCAGCTCCGGATCAGGGCTTGATCATGGCCTGAGCTGAAATCAAGAGTCCAGTGCTTAAGAGAATGACCACCCACATGCCCCTAGATCTCTTTTCCTCTCCTCAACTACAATTCCCCGTTCGTTCCTATTAGGCATCTTTTCTCCTGGCATCAAGTACATTCACGCTGTTGTGGACCCATCAGTGTCCTCCATGTCCAAGCGTCTCACTTTCCCAACTGAAACTCTAGATCCAGGACATATTTCCAGGGTCCCTTCACTGTACCTGCTGCACTCCAACTTCTCCTTTGTGTCCTTAGGATGTTGCCTGCGCTTTGATATTCAGAGCAATGGCATCCTTTGGGACATATCTTTTTGGAACTGGCTTCTTTGGCCGTTTGTGTTGGGACCCAAATCGTGGATGCTGGCCAGTCCCCATGTGGACCCGTGTAGCTCTAAGTCTTTTTATCTCCACCTTCTTGATTTTTTCAAAATATTTTAATTTTTTTAATAAACATATAATGTATTATTAGCCCCAGGGGTACAGGTCTCTGAATCGCCAGGTATACACAATTCACAGCACTCAACATAGCAATACTCTCCCCAATGTCCATTACCCCACCACCCTCTCCCGACCCACCTTCCGCAAGCAACCCTTAGTTTGTTTTGTGAGATTTAAGTGTCTCTTTGGGTTGTCTCCCTCCTGATTTCATTTATTCTTTTCATACCCCCCAACCCCCCACATTGCACTCCACTTCCTCATATCAGGGACATGATATGATAGTTGTCTTTCTCCGATTGACTTATTTTGCTAAGCATAATACCCTCTAGTTCCAACCACATCGTTGCAAATGGCAAGATTTCTTTTCGTTCGATGGCTGCCTAGTGTTCCATTGTGTATATATACCACCTCTTCTTTATCCATTTGTCTGTTGATGGACATCTAGGTTCTTTCCGTAGATTGGCTATTGTGGACATTGCGGCTATAAACATTCGGGTGCACGTGCCCCTTCGGATCACTACCTTTGTATCATTAGGGTAAATACCCAGTAGTGCAATTGTTGGGTCATAGGGTAGCTCTACTTTCAACTTTTTGAGGAACCTCCATGCTGTTTTCCAGAGTGCTTGCACCAGCTCGCATTCCCACCAACAGTGTAGGAGGGTTCCCCTTTCTCCAAAAACTCGCCAGCATCTGTCATTTCCTGACTTGTTAATTTTAGCCTTTCTGACTAGTGTGAGGTGGTATCTCATTGTGGTTTTGATTTGTATTTCCCTGATGCCGGGTGATTTGGAGTACTTTTTCATGATTCTGTTGGTCATCTGGACGTCTTCTTTGCAGAAATGTCTGTTCAGGTCCTCTGCCCATTTCTTGATTGGATTATTTGTTCTCTGGGTGTTGAGTTTGCTAAGCTCTTTAGTGATTTTGGATACTAGCCCTTTATCCGATATGTCATTTGCAAATATCTTCTCCCATTCTGTCAGTTTTCTTTGTTTTTTGTTAACTGTTTCCTTTGCTGTGCAAAAGCTTTTGATCTTGATGAAGTCCCAATAGTTCACTTTTGCCCTTACTTCCCTTGCCTTTGGCAATGTTCCTAGGAAGAAGTTGCAGTGGCTGAGGTCAAAAAGGTTGCCACCTCTGTTCTCCTTCAAGGACTTGGATGGCTTCCTTTCTCACACTGAGGTCCTTCATTCATTTTGAGTCTATTTTTGTGTGTGCTAAAAGGAAATCGTCTAGTTTTTTTTCTGCCTATTTCACAATATTTGTTCTACCAATCCAGGAGCATGGAACATTTTTCCATTTCTTTGTGTCTTTCTCAATTTCTTTCAGGAGTACTTCATGGTAGAGTTGCTTATAGTTTTCTGAGTATAGACTCTTCGCCTCTTGGGTGGGTAATAATGTCTTGTTTGATTGATTTGCAGATGTTGAACCAACCTTGCAGCCCTGGAATAAATCTCGCTTGGTCATGGTGAATAATCCTTTTAATGTTCTGTTGGATCCTATTGGCTAGTATCTTGGTGAGAATTTTCGCGACTGTGATCATCAAGTAAAGTGGTATTTAATTCTGTTTTTTGATGGGATCCTTGTCTGGTTTTGGGATCAAGGTGAAGCTCGCCTCATAAAATGAGTTTGGAAGTTTTCCTTCCATTTCTATTTTTGGAATTGTTTCAGGAGTATAGGAATTAATTCTTCATTAAGTGTTTGGTAGAATTCCCCTGGGAAGCCATCTGGCCCTGGGCTCTTGTTTGTTTGGAGATTTTTGATGACTGTTTCAATCTCCTCACTGGTTACGGGTCTCTTCAGGTTTTCTATTTCTTCCTGGTTCAGTTGGGGTAGTTTATGTGTCTCTAGGAATGCAGCCATTTCTTCCAGATTGTCAAATTTGTTGGCGTAGAGTTTCTCATAGAATGTTCTTATAATTGTTTGTATTACTTTGGTGTTGGTTGTGATCTCTCCTCCTTCACTCATGATTTCATTTATTTGGGTCCTTTCTCTTTTCTTTTTGATAAGTCTGGCCAGGGGTTTATCAATCTTAGTAATTCTTTCAAAGAACTAGCTCCTAGTTTCGTTGATTTGCTCTATTGACTTTTTGATTTCTTTTTCATTGATTTCTGCTCTGATCTTTATGCTTTCTCTTCTCCTGCTGGGTTTAGGCTTTCTTTGTTGTTCTTTCTCCAGCTTCTTTAGGTGTAGCATTAGGATGTTTACTTGAGACCTTTCTGCGTTCTTGGGAAAGGCTTGTACCGCTATATATTTTCCTCTCAGGACTGCCTTTGCTGTGTCCCACAGACTTTGAACCATTGTGTTTTCATTATCATTTGTTTCCATGCATTTTTTCAATTCTTCTTTAATTTCCGGTTGACCCATTCATTCTTTGGAAGGGTGCTGTTTAGTGTCCATGTATTTGGGTTCTTTCCAAATTTCCTCTTGTGATTGAGTTCTAGAAGAGTTCTAGCTTCAGAGCATTGTGGCCTGAAAATATGCAGGGCATGATCCCAATTTCTGATACCAGTTGAGACCTGATTTATGACCCAGGATGTGATCTATTCTGGACAACGTTCCATGTGCACTAGAGAAGAATGGGTATTTTGTTTCTTTGGGATGGAATGTTCTGAATATATCTGTGATGTCCATCTGGGCCAGTGTGTCATTTAAGGCGTTTATTTCCTTGTTGATCTTTTGCTTGGATGATCTGTCCATTTCAGGGAGGGGAGTGTTAATGTCCCCTACTATTATTGTATTCTTGTAGTTGTGTTTGATTTTTTTTTATTTTATTTATTTATTTATTTTTATTTCTTTTCAGCGTAACAGTTTCTTTGATTTTGTTATTAATTGGTTTATGTAGTTGGCTGCTCCCATCTTAGGGGCATAGACATTTAAAACTGTTAGATCTTCTTGTTGGAAAAACCCTTTGAGTATGTTATAGTGTCCTCCCTCATCCCTCATTATAGTCTTTGGCTTAAAATCTAATTGATGTGATATAAGGATTGCCACACCAGCTTTCTTCGGATGTTCATTAGCATGGTATATTTTTTTCCAGGCACTCACTTTAAACCTGGATGTGGAGGTGTCTTTGGGTCTGAAATGACTTTAGATCCAAGTGAGCGGCTTCCCTGCTGTAATACCTGTGAGCTCTGTGACACTCACACACCGCAAATCCTCCCGTGACCCCACGGGACCTGGGGCCATGCTGACCCCTAGTGGGCTTCACCCTGATTTAGCCCCTGAGCCATCTCCCTCAGTGAAGCAGACTTTTAGAAGTCCTGATTTTGTGCTCTGTTGTTCGACCTCTTGCCAGGAGCCGGTCACTCCCCACCTTGGGCTATCTTCCCGTCGTTTTGGATTCACTTCTCCGCCAGTCCTACCTTTCAGAAAGTGGTCGATTTTCTGTTTCTAGAATTGATTCTCTTCTTCTCTTCTATCTCCTGTTAGATTTGTAGGTGTTCACAATGGTTTCATAAGCGATGTAACTGATTTCCTGCTACCTGATGTCATCTCCACCTGCTACTTCTCTCCCAACTTCTCCTTTTTGATTCTTTATTCCTGTTAAGTAACTGGCACTTTTGAGGTTAGTCTTTTCTCCTCTTGATGAATCTTTCTGTGATTTCCACCATTTCTCATGCTCCTGCCATCAGCTTCACTAGTGTCAGGTAATGTCCCTGTGATCTTGTCCTTTTGAAGATTGATTTCATTCTTTCCGATTCATAGAAAGAGAGCCCACGGGAGTGGAGTGAGGAGCACAGGGAGAAGGAGAGAGAGAATTCTTGAGGAGAATCCCCGCTGGGTATGGAGAAAGGCGTGGGTATTGATCCTAGGACCCTGACATGAAGACTTTACATGAAATCAAGCACTGGCGTAGTACGCCGATGAACCATCCAGGTGCTTCTATCTTTGGGATTGTTGAGTGACCGTCAGTGATGGATTCCTCAAATACTATCACCTTCCTGACTGAAATGCAAGAGAGCATCTTTCTTGCAAACCAGTCCAACAAGTACCACCACCACTAGCCCAATGGGAGAGTCCCCATTTCCAATCATGTAGACATTTAACAATGTTTATTCTTCTGATCCAAGAACATGGAATGGTCTTCCATCTTTTTATGTCTTCTTCGGTTTCTTTCATGAGTGTTCTGTAGTTCCTCGAGTACAGATCCTTTACCTCTTTGGTTAGGTTTATCCCAGGTATCTTATGGTTCTTGGTGCTATAGTAAATGGAATTGATTCTCTAATTTCCCTTTCTCTATTTTCATTGTTAGTGTATAATCAAGCCACTGATTTCTGTACATTGACTTTGTATCCTGCCACGTTACTGAATTGCTGTATGAGTTCTAGTAGTTTGGGGGTGGAGCCTTTTGGGTTTTCTATATAAAGTATCATGTCATCTGCGAAGAGAGAGAGTTTGACTTCTTCCTTGCCAATTTGGATACCTTTTATTTCTCTTTGTTGTCTGATTGCTGTTGCTAGGACTTCTAATACTATGTTGAACAAGAGTGGTGAGAGAAGGCATCCTTTTCGTGTTCCTGATCTTGACGGGAAGGCTGTGAGCTTCGTCCCTTTGAGGATGATGTTTAAGATTGCTTCCAAATTACATTTGAATTTATTGAAATGATATACAAATGCTTTTTGTTTGCCTGATCATGCTTCCAGTTCTTTTGCTAAAAACTGCTGTAAATTCAAAGAGTTTTTTTCCCATCCTTTTGCTAGGATTTGCTCTGTCAACAATCATATCTCCTGTCAATGACACAAATGCTGTGGTTGCATTCTCATCCTCCACACTCTATTAATGTCTCTTGTGCTGAAGTCCTGGCAACAGGTGTAGCGTTGCATCGAAAAGCGGCAAATATTGTGAGCTCAGTATCTATTTGGTAAGAGTACACAAGCTTTCTCTAGTGTATCATATTTGCTCTAGGAATCTACAGGGTCACATTTGGCCCTATTTCTCTTCATTATTACCTGGTAATGATGGTGAATGCCAAAAGTTTATGTCTTTCCATCACTTAATTTCATCCTATTTCCAGTGTACATTTATAATATTGTCAGCTACAGTAAAAGACTTAATTATATTTAATTTTCTTACACTTAGTCTTCAGTTTGCTAAGACAGCTCATGTGAGGATTTCTCAATGCATGCGCGCACACGCACACACACACACACACAGCAGTGCATTAGGTGATGTAAGGTGATGGATGTGTTAATGCATTGAGTGTAGTGATCACTTCCCAACATATACGTCTATCAAATTATCACATTGGTACCTTTGATTTATCAGTTATAATCTCAGCAAAGCTGGAAACCTATTTCCTTTAATTTTTAGAAATGTTAAATAAAGGTATAAGTGGGAAAGGCATTCTCACATTACAGGTACATGATGTTCGTGATGTAGTCTTAAATCCACTGCTGTTTTATTTTAATTGAATATTTAATGATTTGGTCCATGCATACCTAAGGATGGTTGGGCTGTACATTGTTCTTCCGCCAATCCTTCAAGTACATTTCAGACACTCCTCCCTCTTTTCTCAAAAGGGTCTTCATGTGAGTCAAGTGTTCTCACTGGGTCCTGTTTCACATTTCTGGGAATATTGTCACCTATACTGATATTGAGAAGTCGGATGTACTATATGCTGGCTAACTGAACATAATTTTTAAAAAAAAGAAAACATCCCTCAGCAAGAGAATAGCCCACAATTCTTTACTGTCCATAATGTCAGATGTATGTTTTGTATAAAGACTATTTTCTAACTTTTTATTTTGTAGTCATTTTGGATTTAGAGTTGCAAACCTCTCACCCAGTTTAATACAATGTTAACATCTTACATAACTAGATTATACATATCAAAACTCTGAAATTAACATTCATATAATAAAATTAACTTTAGACAGAAGAAAGAAAGAAAAAAGGGAAAAGAAAGAAGAGAATAGAAAAGAAAAGAAAGGAAAAGAAGAGAAAAGAAAATAAAAGAAGGAAAGTCAGGTTTCTAGGCACCTGGGTGGCTCAGTGGCTTAAGCATCTTCCTTAGGCTCAGGTCATGATCCCAGGGTCCTGGGACCAAGTTCCCACTGGGCTCCCTGCTCAGATGGAGTCCTGTTTCTCTCTCTACCCCTACTGCTTTTCATGCGCTTTCTCTCTCAAAAATAAATAAATAATCTTATAAAAAAAAGGAAAACTCAGATTTCCTTGGGCCATGTTAATGACATTATCTTCTCCCACCCCATCCCCCACCACCCACCTGGGACTTCAAATTTTAATAAGTTACAGAGCAAAGTACTTAAAATTTATTGTGCTCTTTCTGGGAACACATAGAAAAAGAGTCACTCAGAAAATGCGTCTAAATTTTCTGTGACTCTTTTAATGCATCAATCTTTAAAATTTATTTAAAAATATTTTTAGGAAGTGGAGATGCAACATGGGGGACTAGGAGGGTAGAAAAAGAAGAAAAGAAACAAGGCGGGATTGGGAGGGAGACAAACCATAAGTGACTCTTAATCTCACCAAACAAACTGAGGTTTGCTGGTGGGAGGAGGTCGGGAAAGGGGGGTGGGGTAATGGACATTGGGGAGGGTATGTGCTATGGTTAGTGTTGTGAAGTGTGTAAACCTGGCGATTCACAGACATTTACCCCTGGGGATACAAATATGTTTATAAAAAATAAAAATTAATATAAAAATATTTTTAGGAATTCAACCCTTTTAATTGTATTTAATGTATTTTATTTTATTTTAGAAGTAGTATTAGTCAACATGCAGTTAACTAATATGTACATTAGTTTTTGATGTAGTGCTCAAAGATTCATTAGTTGAGTGTAATACCCAGTGCTCTTTACCTTATGTGCCCTCCTTAATGTCAGCCAACTGGTTCCCCTACCCCTCCACCTACTTCCC